>JAQFYC010000597.1:0-51678 GCA_034694165.1 Tomocerus mixtus
ACCCGTTCTCATACGCATTAGCGCGGAATAAATAGCATTGGAAAAGTTCAAACTGGACATACTTATTAGGAATAATTATTTCTTTATTTTTTTTCTTTTCTGCTGAGTGGAAGAAGAAAGTAGGCCAAATGTGACAATTATGAGAATAATCAGATAACCTAAGAAATGGGACCATTCTCCCAAAATCTGGGTGTCTGATACCCCTGCTTAAGACTACGACATCTTATTTACGTACTCTTCTTACGTTTGTCGGAACTGAAATTTACTGTTGTTGAAAATTCTAAAATACGTGAAATGATACGATTTCTTAGGCAAGGGAAAGAAAATGCTTGTTCTAAATGTACATTTACGATCAATAAGGCGTGAGTAAAGTAGCGCATAAATAGCTTGTTTTATCCATCATCGCTTTAAGCAGAACTTTTAAAACTGTAGTGTAGCAAGTACACATAACTATTTTAGTGAGCTTGAAAATAGGTTGTACAGTATAGTCATTATAAATAGTCTCATTATTAGGCTGCTGGTTTAGGTTCAACTTCTTAAGTATCCCTATGATAGCTATCTTAACTATTGCATTTAAAGCTGTTTTGATGTGTAAATTAGTGAAGCTTTGTTTAATAAGCAATTAACATTTTTCGAAGCCAAGAGTTAATTACTCCTTTCCTTCCTTACGAGAGTCTACGAGCGTTGGAAACATTCCCATCTCTTACTTAGCAAAACGGTATGCAATTTCATCCACAATCCACAGCAACAAAAGTGTTTCTTTGACTTGTACTGAAACTGAGCCACTATAGAAAATTACACCTGGGATAAAAAGGTTAGGATTCTATAAGCCACGTCCACATTTACTACTGTGGTCTAAATAGTCCAACATAAAATATTAGTTACAGATATAACGTGGCCGTAAAAAGTACACGTGAAGCGAACAAGCGCTAAGAGATGGGATTATATTACATTGGGATTTGGGACCGGCACACATTATACACAAAACACAAACAGTATTAAGTACCGGTGCCGGTATATTCATAATACAAACTATGTAACTATAGTAGGATTAACTTTGTGTCTAATAGTGCTAAATGGAGATCGGGAACTTTTTCCAGGCAAATAATTATTCTTGAACCTTGAAAGAATACAATTTATGGTCAAGTATGTCTACTGTTACTGTTGCACTATGTAATTGAGTAACCTTGGAGTATTTGCAGAATTGCTTTCTACGAGTATATGACACATGAAACATTTTTATGGGATATTGTTAATTAAATTGTGGCGTTACTGTACACATATTTTCCTAAAATTGAAATTGTTGCTCAAAATTGAAATTACAATTCAGTAAAATTGGTAGGTGCCGTTCCCAACTCTTCGTAGCCACAAAAGTGACAATAAAATCCGTCAAAGTGGAGCAGCTCGTTATGTTCATAGTGCTTACACTTATGGACTTAGAACCTTACGACAGCTTTCTCTTTGATAACACGCAGAAAAAAATAGGAGTAAAAAGACAGATAGGGAAAGGATTATGACGTAAGTTGTAAATGGATGAATTCAACATTACTAAAGATTTCATATACCTATGTAGTAGCTGTAGGTAAGTAACATTATATTATGTACTATACTATGTGTGTATTGTGTAAAGCATGTTTAATATACCATGCTGCTGGTAGAAAACGGTATATTCTGCATCCAGTCAAAGTTATAGAGTCAGTATATATTTTTGATGCAGTAAATTGACATTTAATCCGGAAATCCTTTAGCTTTCTTTCTTTCTTTTAGTTTATTGCACTCTAGTACCTACATAACAAATGTACAACACACTTTGGCCCTGCTTGGCCAGAACAGAACACATGAAAATAATAGCTACTGTGGTATTGTACAACTATATGTACCTACCTACAGTCTACCTACATGAGTGAATAGATTCAACTCTCAACTTGTTTAACTTGAGTGAAAGAGCCTGAGTTCTTAAGTCTGACGGCAAAACCGGCGCTAGGAGCAAGAGCGAGCAGTAAAAGTATTATTATCTAGGTTGTAGGTACTCAATGTCTCTCTCGTTGCCTTTGCGTTGCATGCTTAATGCCTAGGAGAAAGCTAAGCTAAGGAAGCACAATAGTTTTCCAATGTTGCAAAGGAAACGTCTATTCGTTTCGACATTTGTTACACCATTTTTATGGGCATAATTATTTGCGGAGGGAAAAGGAGGTGGGAAAGGGAAACAACCTTGACCGGCACTTACACAGTTTTGTGAATGAGTTTAGACTTTTGACTGTCTGGATACTGGATGGGATTTGGAAGCTACTTTTCCCTTCTTGAGTCTTAGAATTACCCTAAGTTCGTTATTTTTAAGCATTAACTAACATAAAATAAATTCTACCTTAGTAAAGTATAGGTTCAATGAATATTTATTATTTACAGTGTTGCGCACACAATCTGACTTTAATGAAGTAATCATGTACGCATGCTATAGAACTTGCCTACTTATATGGATATAGATCACGGAATCCGGACGTAAACAGACAATGATCATTCTTAATACCATTGTTTATAGTAATGTTGTATGTACGGAACAAAGAAGGATGATGGGGATGCCCGATTCTTATAAAAGAGTTACATAGTAGCTGCTTCCGGTCGTTAAGAAAACAACCTGAAGGTTTTTAGGTAGTTCAACTTAATTTCCCATGCTGGAAGTTAAGAGACGGATTTTATTGAGTAACTTACCACGGAATTGAGAAGAGGTAGTGGAGGAGTCGTTTGAGGTCTTCAGCATGAGCTCGGTCCCTGCGGGCAGAGGTAGGAAACAAAAGGAGAGGGCCTCCACGCTTATCTCGCCCTCCATTGACGATGGCCAGCCGGTCATGCAAGAGTGTCAATACATCTTCTGCTCTCGGCCCGTCCATCCTTCCTCCTTAACGTTAAACGAAGATCTTTATAGCTACTGAACGCTAACATCCACCACAATGCCTCCTGTCACCTGCAAAACAAAATAGAACATGTAATCAATACAGCCTGTCGAGTAATAAAAGACGTAACATTATATTCTACAGATACAGTACGCTCTATCTCTATCTCGCAGTCAGTAAATATTTTACATGTATATAAATACTCATCAACCACAAAATCGCGAAACCAAATGTTATACGAACGCAATCATCCATATCCAGCATTAGCATTACTAAACCAAATACATAATACATATTATTTATACTACATACCTACATAAGAAGAACACGAATGTAAATGTAAAGTAAACGCAGAGCAAAGCAATTCTGTTTTTTGCTCAAGAATGGAGAAATTCGTTGACTTAGATTCCCATAGCCATAGACAGAGTTAGAGCTACTTATTTAATATACATTGCCCAATCTGCTATCGTGTCGCATTTTCTTGCATTGCATTGACTATTTTCAGAAAATCAATAAGAACGAGTTAAACCAAGAGAAATGCTAACCAAAGGCAAACCAAACCAAACCACCATAACAATATCTTGTGTGCGTACAATACACAAATTCCTCCTAAATGCCAATACTTAAGTATTACCAACCGCATAATTTAGTTTTGAGTTAAAATCTTTTGAATTCAAGTCTTACAAGGAAGGTAAACAATATAGTAAGTGTAAACTAGTAAACATTTTACCACAACATTATTATTTATTGTTAAATTGTTAGTACGAAGAAAACCAACAGAAAATTTAAAATTCAACTCAATGTTACAGAAACCGCAAGCCAATTTCAATTATTCCTCGACTATTTCAGTAGCCGCTGTCCACTTGCTAAACGCATAGCGTAAAATACAATGTAATCCTGACGTAGGCCTTAAAGACGATGCGAATATCATTTCCAAACAAAAAAGTGACACTTTTGTTACAAAATCATTATAAAGGAGTGAATGATTGCTTGTATCACCATATCATGCCACAACCACTACAGCACTGCATTGAATGCCTAAAATAGCCATAGTAAGTTTGTAGTGAAGGTATAACGTATTATTCACAGCCTTAGTTTAAGTAAACCTACATAGCTTAAAGAAGTTTATTGAAGTTTCGTTAAATCTTTTGCAGGGCTGATATCACGTAAGGACACTCCTTTTAGTAGTCCTGGCCTGGATCTATATCGAATGTCCTATCCTATCCGTCATGCACATTCCTTGTCCGTGAATTTATACTCTTATTTTCTAAACTTTGCTCAATTACTTTCAACTTCAACAAAGACGGAGACAAATCCAATATCCAGTTCAATAGCCTGCCCTATAGATTTTCGGCCAGACAGTTAGACAGTTGTTTACGACTTTTCCCAACCAAAACCGGTCTAGTGCCAGTGCTAGAGAAATCTTCATACCTAAATCCGGCATTCAATGCAATTTCGATTCGGAAGTTTATATTCTCAACAAAATGAATACCTAAATAGCAAAAACTATCTTGAAAATATTATTCAATAACTGTTTTAGTAATTTATGTTTAGAGATGAAACAGAAATAATTGATTTCCAACAAAATTCTGAAAATTCTTTTTGTATCTGTACTTACGTAGATACTATTTATGGAGTTGTATGCAAACAAATGTAGACAATTTATTTTGCTGCACGAATAGTTCTCAACCGGGCAAAAGTCAATTCAACACTACAGCCCACAATGATTACAGAATTTAAAACGTCAGTGAAAAGGAAGAATCTACAACAGAGCAGAGCAACCTTGTTCCTGTTTTCACTTTGAGCATGCAATAATTTACTTAGCAACTTACCCGTACCAATACAATACATTTACCATTTACATTTCGGTGTACTCAGAGTATATACACTATATACACCATCCAAAATCTAAAGAACTGAACTTGACATTCCTCTTGTTTAGTTTGCATAGCATTTATACAGCATTGTGTACTAGTGTTTCGCAGTATTACATAATAGAGTTATATTAGTTAGTATTACAATGAAAATATCCTTATAGTAGTTGTGTAAGAGTGTTTGTTTTGTAAATAGAAATTTATATTTGTTTACTTCTCTCCTTCAACTTACAAGATCATGAATGTGATAGAAAACTTTAAGTTCCTTATTCTAGTAAACTATAACATCTATGCAACAGTAAGAAGAAAGGTCCGCATTTGTGTACATAGTACTTAGATGCATGCAACATATTATGTATACAATGTATGTTATATTGTAGTACTTACTTAAATATGTATACATGATACAACTGTGTAGTATGTAGTAAGTTTATATGCAAATACTGCACATTTTGGGATACCTATGCACAATAAAACACGATACAATATTTTTAGTGAGTTGTTAAAATGCTTGGATGTTATGTTATGTTACTCCTTTACTTTTATTTCCCCACTATTTCTGTATTACATGATATTGCTGCAATGACGGCCTGCATTGTTGGATGCGCCAAACTTTTCTTTACTCATACCAAACCACATAATATTTATCTTTTTGTGTAGAATAGTACTGTACATACATACTACATAGCTACAGTGACCTTCAAATAAATGGCACCGCCTGGATCCCCTAGGTAAGCTAAAGCAAACACCAAAAATTACATTGAAAGCAATTTGGTATCTGTGCTCCAATTTGTTTTCTTTTCCACAAAAATAAATCAAAAAGGAAAATTATATAAAAGAAACTACAGCGTGTTAATTATTACTTTCAATGTTTACATAGCTTTCACAAATTTTAAATCGATATTGTCTTGAGGAACTGTATGTACTTGGAGAAAGTTAGTGAAAGTACATGTACAAAGAGAAGACTGATTTTTGAAACTGTAAGTATGTATTATGTAATGTGGTTTCCAGAACTGTATTGGATAGTATTACTATACTATATATTATACATTATTTATTTTATATTTGATTTTGTATACAAGTACTTGTGTAGTTGTGTGTGTTTGTTTGTTACAGTTTCTAACAAAATCTTTTACTGTATTATTCTGTAGGCTTACAGATAAGTCAAGGATTTTTGTAAGTATATTACTCAAGTGACTTTAGTCCTACCCTACGTAATATTTTATTAAAGTTACGGCAAACAAACTATCTGCTCCTCGGCAGTACATGTACAAACTTCAAAAGTTTTACTTTTGCTCTCATTGTCTTTACACTTGCTAGTACATATACCTACTTGCTTATATTATAAATATAAGACTGCAACACACATCTCAGGATACAATTCCCATCTCATGCTAACTTAAGACAAAGTCAGTAAATAAGCAGATGCCATAAAACTATTTTGTACATTACGTAACACTTAATGGGCTACATTCCCAAATCCTCATCTCATTATGCTAACCCTGATTAATTAAGATGTTTACTGTTCCTGCCTTAATTTTATTATAATTACATTCAATGTTGCACATTAAACTTTTTGTGTATGGTAGGTGCAGAGTAGCAGAGTGCAGATTGTGGAGAACCCAGTTTTCCTATTTTTACATTTTACGTCACACTTCTTTATACCTTGGTTTCTCTACCCCTCGGTCATCTTATTACCCCTTGGCTCTTTACCCCTATGTATAATTGAATATACAATGTCCAATGCAAGTTTAAATTGGGACTTGAGAATAGATTTCATATATTTTACAACAGAAAACGAAACATACATTTGATTGTTTTTAATTAGGTTAGGTTAATGCGCAAAACGACTAATTCCCTGAAAATACCAACAAGATGTTTACCGAGGGGTATAGAGTCAAGGGACAAAGAGCGAAGGGGTAAAGAGTCAAGGGGTAAAGAATCCAAGGTTTTCCAAAGTAGAACCTATTTTGGCGCATAAGCTTTACATGAACAATTTAATCGAAACGCCTACCCGATAAATTATGTTCTGTCATTCTGAGAGTATAATAGTTTTAGGAATGACAGTGAAAAGCAGTAAACAGCCCCGTCAATTTATTTGCACGATTATTTGACAAGTAGTTGTCACCAGAGTTTGCACTTTGTGTGCAAATTGGAACTTTGCACACGTTAGCTTACAATTATAAAGCGTTCGTGTGATAATCTCTGACAATTTATTTGAATAAATAAGGCACGCATTGCACTAGTATTTTATTATGGATGAAATGATAAATATTGAGAATTAAACAGAATAAGAATGATGCCGTGAATACCTAATTAGTAGACTAACTATTAATCTTAGAGAGTAATTACAGATTATTACAGTTTTTCTTAATCTACCGAAAGATACCTATATTTGTAGTAGAAGGAGAAAGGAAAATAAATTACTATGAAAAATATTAAAATTGTGTTCATAGTAATTATGTTTATTCGCATATAGAACATTCCTTCTCTTGGCTATACCAATCTGCCTACAGGAATGTACCGATTTCTTTTCTGAAGTATTAATAAGTAAGTGGTATGCGGTATGCCTACTCACTACGTACACATGATCATGAATATTATATTTGCAACATATACATATATAGTTTTAATAAACTTATGGCAGACATTACTAGCTAGTGTAAATTAATAGCGTCTATCTATTTAGGTACAATAGAACAAACATCTGCAGTACCTTACCTACTCAAAATTTATAAGCCAAACAAGTGTGTTCAATACTTATATGATACAAGAAGAGCAAAACTATATTCGCAACATTCCATATTCAGTTTAATAAGAGATGAAAAAACAATCCTATATAGTTTGGCTACTATCCTGGAATAAGTAAAACTTCTAGGGAGATGGTAGAGTATAGGATTAAGTAAATATTTTTGCTTTTTTACTGTAGCGTAGTATACCATTGGATATTTGAGGTTTGATAATCTTCTGAAATTGTTCTGTTTAACAAAGTTCTGTGACTATCTACAGTCCTATGTACTACCCTACTACCAATTACTTTGTGAAGACATAGACAAGGGTTTGTATTTAATAAAGCATACATAGTCATGCTTTTTCTGGCCAGTCTGGAAAATCACCATGACCATTTGGCTATGACGGGGAACTGGGGGAACTTCACTTTTTACGGAACCTTGGCCTTAACTTAAGTGCTTATACTACACAATGCAAAAAACATGGATGTATTGTTTCGTTGGTATACTTTTCCTTATTAAGGATATAGGGGACGTGAATTACATAGCATTTAATTTAGTCATTTATCTTAGGCCAGTTCTTGTACGCAAACTGTAGCAGCCAAATGGGCAAAATAAAAAGTTCCATAATGAACTTTTTCACTAAATAGGGTTTCATTTCGTACAACAGACTTGAAATTAATTCGTCTGCAGCAGACAGTGCTACTACAAACAGAATTAAATACATTTTTCTGCTTCATCGCATTCCCATCCTCCTCGAAAGTCAGTATAGTACCGCACCAACAATCTATAGAACAATAGAACCGTATAACAAAAAATTCGGTCTTCCTAAAACAATGCTGCAATTGGACATTTTGTGAATAGTGGACATACATAGTGACTATGATAGTACACTTAAGACTGTATCAACAACATCTATTATGACAAGTCGCTTTCCAATCTGCAAATTAGTGGAAATATTTTATTGACTATTTTACAATTGGAATTAAACAATTTATCCGCCAAACTCGTTTGTGAAATAGAGAACCAAAAAATCTCCTTTCCCACTTAAAATAGAACGCATAAATATCACTTCATCTCTTTATAGCTGTCAATAGTATTTCTATGATAACTTAATTCCTAGATGTGTTTCCTTCGTATGAATAAAATATAAATGTTTGCGACGCTTTCTAAATGCTTAAACCTATTTGTATATATGCAGTATTGATGAGTGCATTGTTGAGTCTTCATTCCTCATTACTTAATTGCCTTGTCACTGCCACAATATATCTAATCAGCAAAATATTGTGTTTCCAAACGTATAGATAAAGAATAGGTAGAATTTAAAAGAAAAACATTCCTAAGTCAAGCTAGTAGCTATATCTGTATGAGAATCAATGTCCAGTACAATTATACTAATCGTAACTATCGTATTGAAGATATCCACAATAAACTAAAATGCATTTCTTAAAATTCAAGCAAGGAACGTGTGACAGTAAGAATTTTCATTTCCAAATGCATTCACCTGTCTGTGACAGTTTAACTCAGTAAGATAAAGTGCCACAAAAATGTGTTTGCTAAAAGTTACCAAATTAGTAGCACTGTGTATTATTTTGAGAAAGACACAATATAGTATACGCACCCTGTTTATTAGATGCGTATATAATTTGTGACACGATTGCTTACACATACATCGATTTAATTATTAAAGTAGGTACGTCTTCTTCCTCTTCCCAAGAAATGAGCACTGTACTGTATTACAATGATACTAAATAGTTGACAAGAAAGATGATAGTTTCTCAAAGCAACTGTAAATGAATGAACACCTACTTATATAACAACCAGCATGTCTTAGCAATAATAATACGTTATATTCCCATAACGCATACCATACCCACATAATATTTTCTGTGCGTCCCATTCGAGTCCCTCCCAAATCTCAAAAGAACTCAACTCACTCAACTAACTCTCACATTCAGCAGATTGCCAATAAATAATCTTACATTGTCGTGCACTTGTAATTTAGTTATGCGCGTATCGTCCCTCTCTATCATATAGTGTTACAAAGTGTGATATGATGATATACCTCAATGAATTTTACTTAGTTATTTCCCATTGATACTGATACCGGTACAGACAACTAACTGCATTAAGCATTTACTTATGCAGATGAAAAAGCGAGTAGCTAAGGTAAGGTAAGGCATATCCCATAGATTTCAAAGTTTCAAATCTTAAGCATTTGATTGATGATAATGATTTACTTTAAAATTGTGTGATTGATTTGAGCAGGAAAGTTACGCATTAAAAAACCATGCAGTTCAATGACTTTACTTATTGCTTTGCTTTGGTGCTACAGATTAAGCAGGTAGGTAATAGTAAGTAGGTAGCTGATAATCGAAGTAGCATTATTAATGTTACCAAAGTTATGTCTTTTAGTTGTAATTCCATACAGCACATTGCCTACATAACTTGCATAGAGCAATAATAATAAAATCATTGCATAGCGAATTGCAACTTGAATCTTATAAATCATTAATAATCTGGCATAAATAAGTAGCAAACCAAGTATAAGTAGCTTATTAGTAACATAGCATGCATAACATACTTTTCCTTTAGTAAGTTTTATGTACACCTGCCCTGATTTGGTTTGGTTACCCTTACCTTACCATTAAATTATGCATATAAATTCAATTTCTCTAATTTCCAACATTGATAAATGTTATTAGAAACAAATGAACACAATAGAATGCTACATATAATAACAAATCTCATTTGTAATGGCTTTACTACCTTAACATTACAGCCGGTAAGTATAGACGTAACAATAATAATAAAAATAATGACTTAATGTACGAAATATGAGATCTAAGACACTTAAATAAGAATACATTGCATTTGTGATGCACAATGTAGACCTTATAGAAGAGGATTGCATTTTGCATTGAATTGCATTGCGTTACTTTACATTTATATGACATTAATTTCATTTCGCATGAAAAGAGAAAATCTGAGTCTCAAAGACAAATAGAAACCTGAAATGTAAT
The DNA here is from genome assembly GCA_034694165.1 of Tomocerus mixtus. Classification (NCBI taxonomy): domain Eukaryota; kingdom Metazoa; phylum Arthropoda; class Collembola; order Entomobryomorpha; family Tomoceridae; genus Tomocerus; species Tomocerus mixtus. The sequence continues at coordinate 10,518 of JAQFYC010000597.1, forward strand.
ATGATATATGGCTCAAACTTAAAGTAAATAACTACTGGCAGTGGCATGGCATGGCAGGGCTATCATTACATCTCCCTGGCTTGGTCTAGTCTGGCAGAAGAATGATAATTTCATTTTCGTGGTCTTCTCATTTATTCTATGGGTATATTATGTATACTTATTGTTAACTATGCCGTAAGTAGGAGTAGAGTTCTGTAGCACGCACCTTGTATATAAAATATTATATGATATCTGAATCTGTATGCTTGCTGCTACCTAATAAGTAAATTACATCCCGTGGTCAACCAGACCAGCAAGCCCAAGCCCAGCTACCAGATAGCAACTGGTAACTGTTTAGTAACTCAAGAACATCGTAAACTAAATACTGAAGTATTATTCTATTCACTGATGTGAGAGAAGAAAACAAAGACGATAAGACTGACTGAGACGTAAACAAATGACTTATTACGAAAGTCCAAAATTAACTAGACAAGGAGGGAGAATCTATCTCCGCACAGCTTCAACTTCAAGTTTATATATCAGCGTTCTGTATATGCAAGTGAATGTAGTGTAAGAACATGCCTAAAAGTGGAGCAACAAACCCATTCTTAAATTACAATCTGAAAATGTGCATTTATTCGCACACTATATTTTCCTTCAGGTTGATAAATACGTACAAAAGTACAAATGCAAAAATTGGCAATAATAAACTTTGTTTATCATATACAACAGATATACCACAGAAATTTTAGACTAACTACTAAATTAAGTATTTACAGAATTTACAAATGAAAATCACATGCTTTCTACACTACCGCTATACTATACAACTACATAACGCATCTTCATTTTTGAACTTTTCTAACGTTACGCTACTACAGAATACAAAATTCAGAAGTATGTCCACGTTGAGCGCAATGCGGTGTAGCCCTAAAGTTTTGTTGTATTTTGCGAATGTGCTGCAATGACTTTTTATCAATAGCATGCCCTGCCACATGTTTTATGGATATGTGGCACGTGTTAATATCTGTAGCATTTATTGGGCACTATTTTATTTGGAGTTCACAATTCACTGACACCAAATTTAGATTCATATATGCAAGCTATACATATTATATAGAGAGTCCTGGACTATTTATGACATTCTTAACGGCTACTACAGACCAGAAAATCAGTAATTCATTGTTACATTACATTTTCCAAATGCATAGCAAATACTTATCTCCTTACTAGGTGTAATAAGGCTAACTTGATACATTGTCCAACTGAAAATAACACCTACTAGTTGTATTTGGATTGTTATCTATTTATTTCGTATAATTTTATGTCTAACTACGGAAAAATTGAGGTAGTGCATACATGCATAAATTTTTTAATGTGGTACTTTTACTCTATTAATTGTACCTTACTTATCTATCTCTTTATTTATTTATGTAAGTACGTGCAATAGTGTAACACGGTTGAATAGATGCAAGAATTTGATTATTTAAATCTAACTGTCATTGACAAGAAAAGAGGTCAGTCTGATTGAGCTGTATGTACATGTACGTACATGTACCTATCAAAAGAAGCAACTCCTAGATGCTATTATTGATAATAAAATTGTTCAACGTCACAAGGCAAGCAAATCAAAGGAAGATTTGATCTTTCTATCGCAGTATTATATTAGTAGCCAATATTATACCAACAATAAATACAAGGTGGTAATTATGAGTAAGCAATGCCTTGGAAATTTTTTCCCAATATACTTTTAGCAAAATTCCTATACGATTAATATTTAGCCTAATACATCTCTTGATGTGACTACATTATGTACAATTATTTAAATCAAAGCGACCAAGATATCTAAGCAAAGCAAACGAAAGACAGTTTCGCATTCACACTTATTGTTACACACATCCACCTATATACATCATTGTACTTTTATATAAATAGTTAGGCTAAATGCAAATTATGAAAGATCGCCTCTAGCAACACAGAACATAGAACTATTTGGTTTGGTAGCCAACGACTTAAGTACACAGTCACATTCCACAACAAAATATTATGCTGCAGCATTAGTCATTCCTTTACATGGGATTAGTATATTATCCTTTGGTTAGCATTAGCACACTAAATTAATACAAGCTACGCTCTATAAACTGCTATGTGTACATAAACAGTACGAGCCGAGCTACTCTACGCAATGCAAAACATTTCCTTGCATAAAATAATATACTGCTTCCTAATGCTAAATAATAACCAAAGGCACCTGCAACTTGCGACTGGGTAGCAAATAAAAACTTCATTGTAATTTAGATTGCTACAGGCAAGATGTGCGTAGGTATTTATTTTATTTCAGTGTAACGGTTTGGTATGTTTGCATTGGTGATAGACACTAGCAAATGCTTGCGTGTCATGTCAGCTGTACTTCGGAACAAAACAAAACTTGCCTTAAGACGACACAATGGTGATGTCATTTCGTCTGATAAAAGACCCCATGGTGTTACCTGGTTCAGTTCTTTAATAAATCCAATCTTACAATCAGTAGCATTTTAATTGAAGCGTTGCACATTAAGAAGATTACTCCCATCATGCTATGAACTACAGTACTGCAATCTGCAATATAATGTATGCAAATGCTTAATAAAAAAATGACAATCTCTCTACTTAGGGAAACGTCATGTAGACCCAATAAATATTTACAAGAAAATGCTCTGGTATCAATGAGAATAATAAGTAGGTTACTGACTTAGGTATAGGTAGAGTATTGAATTTAGAATTACTAATTAAGTATTAATTAAGGTGACCCAAATTAATTTATATGCTAATTAGTATTTCCCTCCGCAACTTTGCCGATCTAAATGAAAAACTTGCGAACTTTGTCTTTAAGTAATAAATTGAGTTTAATCCTCGCAAAAAGAAGAGTAACACGACTGAGACAGAGACAATTTATTTTAATTAATCTCACAGTATGCAGATATATTTGTGCTACAGATATACCTACCGGTAATAACAGTTTTAGCTTAATTGCTGCTAGAGTGTAAATAACGTATTAGTAGTTTGGCTATATATAGGTAGTCTTGTAGTCTTGCTAATGACTTAGAATTCTATTATGCATATGTACATATCTATTGTATGTGCGTATATAGACTATGAAGAATGAATCGAGCGAATTCACTATCATTTTAATTGAATCGCAATGTAGTATTATTGCCTGCATTTTCATTACATCTTGTTACACATAATATGTAATAGGTAGTTAGCAAACCATATAGCCAAGCCAAGTCAGTTAACTATAATGATATTACAGAAGGTAGGTTGTTAGAGAATATTAAAAGGGGAATTGAGAGTACCTAGAAGAATTAAGTATATTTCGAGTAGTGTAACACTACACTGTGCTGAGGAGAGGGCTGACTGTCGTCGATAAATGTAAACCCTACCAACCTATATCTAGAATAACAGCTAGTACAAGGCACAAAGAATAGAATGAGGATTCAATCGAAGCCCAATAAGAATTAGGTAGTTGAAATGTAGTTTGTACGTGCCGATGCAAATACGATTCACACAGACTAGCAATGGGGCAGAATAAATGGAAACAGAAGCACATACTAACTAAACCAGAAGCGAAATTGGAACTCTTCTTCTATTTATTAGGCTTTAATAGTTTTATATAGGTCTATACAACTTCAGACTGAATTTGAAGAGTTTAAGAAACTGGAATGAAGAAGTTTTATATTCTTATACTCACAGACTGAAAACGATCCCTCCACTTCCTTGAGTTTAAAGACTCCCAGAGAAGTCACACAATCTAATTGCTCAGTGAATTGAGAAATGAGACTGCACTTGCTCACAATTAGATACTTTATTCATAAGACAAAGAGACACATAGACAGTCTGTGTAAGATTGCAAAATTTGTGGCTCCTATGGTACGCACACGTATATTTAACACATGCTAATACATTTTACAAACACAGCTCTTTGTAAATATACATACTTAAATTAAATTGGGAGACCTGATTAAAGTAAATTGTACACAAAGTGTCATGTACTAGATATGCGTATAGTCTCTACTATCTATAAGCATGTCTAGCACACTATTTTGCACTGATTTAGTACATATAAAACAAGATCTGTCTATTTGCTTCGTTTTATATATATGGTTTAACACAGTTTGCAATGTCCTATTGTCTTAAAATTTCTATCCCAAGTCATCGCGCTATGTGCCATTGTACCATACGTAGCTTACTGGCTTTTGCACTTACTTACAGATGAGATTTAGAAGTATTTAGCTCATATATTATGCTTCTGCACATTTGTGTTCGTGCTGTTTCCGAATCTGTTACATATTATCACTTTCTGTTTATTTTTTGGTAGTGCTATTGTGTATTGTGAACTGTATAGTACTGCAGTACACTGTACGAACTAACAAATTTTAGAACAATCGCATTCATTTGTATTGACAGAAATCTAACTCCATTCCTGCTGGGTGCCTGCTAAATGGACTTGCTAACTTTAAAAAGTATTTTTCACATTATCTAAATCTAAATGCGAAAATTGCCTGAATGTGAAAAATACACAATAAATATATGTTGTATTGTGTATGTAGGGATACCTCATTCAACAGCTCTAACATACTTTACCATTTGAAATAATATTTTTCTATGCTGAGTGGCCACAGTCAAGGAATAATCACCTCTACGTGGTAACTCATTGTTCATTACGTTTCTAAATTGTACCTAAAGTCATTACGTAAAATGCTATACAGACAAAATGGTTCAAAGTTTATGAACAAATTGTATATTATGTAATGTATACATAGTCGAAAACGGTATACAGAAAAGAATACATTATATTCTGTTAGACAAACACACATCTAGAAATTAACCGATGATGCAATCTCACTGGATCAACGTAAGTTACATGGACAGGAAATTAATATTATTTCAATCAAAGAATATAATATGTCACCTCAGCTATGTTCATAAATATATTACATTACATAACCTTACAAAAGGTAACGTCATTATGTTGCATAACGTGCTACACTACAGCTCAACATTATTTACATTGTAGACTAATGTAATAATATTTGTATAAATATCCACTACAGGACTATTGATTTCATTTTATGCATAGAACAACTAAAAGTAGTTATATACTGTATTCTGACTCTGACAGCTACATTGCATGCAAAACAGGCACAATATCTGTGACATAGTTTAGAATTTGTGCTCATTCCGTTGATTAGCAAAGAATTAGAGCATTTATTATTAAGCCAAAGTACTGACTGACTGATACACGTATTCATGTCATTACATTAGAAAATCTACTTCTTTAATGTCTGTTCATAGTAATAGTGCTTGTCATCAAGAAGAACCCAACACTCGACCCTCTAGTAATATAAAACCTATAACCTAATTTACCATTGTTTGTGTAAGTTATATATTTTTGGCATCATTTACCTTCTGCCAACACATTTTGTTGACATCAGAATCGGACAGCTACTCAAAGAAAAGACACACATTAGTGACATTTTCTGTCCCTTGAAGTTGTTTTGATGGAATCCGCATGTGTATTAATATTACGCAAGTTTATTGCGTTTCTTACAAATTGGAAGCTACCAATTCAACGTTGTAGGCAAGTAGGCAATACTTCGTGAATAGAATTTGTATCCTGCAAGATATTGCTGAACGGATATGAGTGCAGTAGCGTGAAATTAAAAAATGATGGCGAAAGAGCGGAGTACTACCTATTAGAGACATGTAGAGAATTAATCGCCACTTCAATTCATCAAGGAACAATCTACTGTGTTCATGTACCTGCAATGTAGTATTTCTGTACAATATGACATTGGCCAGCCTGGCTTGCCTTCTCTGTCATTATGTCAATAATTTAACATTGTAGCCAATATCTTTCGTTTAAAGGTAGATGCGACACATTATGTGGTCTTTACCTACCATCCGATACATTCTCTTTACAATTTTCGTATTTTTTGCCAAGGATACTATATAGATATACTATTTTTTGCTCTGTCCAGACAACTCACCTGTATATATTTTATTACATGATTTTTTGATATCTAATTTATTAATTATTCGCAAGTAGATGTCTAGTAAGTGCGTTCGTTCAAATAAAATGAATGCAGTATTAAGGCAAGTGCAAAAACACGTATTATTCCAAAGTAGCAACAACTAGGGAGACTTGGAGACAGTTGGATATCCTCAAAGCTTCAACATATTGTGTAATGAACTGAGACTTTAATACACGAGAAACGCACTTCGAATTCTTAAGAACCGCACTGGAACTACTGAAAGAGTCCATACATGGAAATTCAAGAGAAGATCCCAGTAGAAAGTAACTTCCATTCCACAAACACCCAAAGTAAGTATAACTAGAGCCCAGCAATTATGTATATGTGAGGAAGTTGATCCAAGAAAGCATTTGAATGTTGAAATCCTCAGGAATGATTTGTAAGATCACACTTCCTTCCTTTCCTTCCCCCACTTTTCCATTTACTACATCTGCATTAGCATCCGCATCACACTCATCATTCTCTACGTACTAACACTATGACTATAAAACAAGAGTGTTTTACTTTACATTACGTTAGCTACCCTGCTCCTGGTCTGGTCTGACAAGCTCTACTTTATATGTACTGGGTACTTCATCATATTATGCAATACATTCGTCTGATGTTATGTGTTCAATGAAACATGGAGCAAAAATTTTTACTATGCTTCACTCGTCCCTGTTCTCCGAATCGCTTCCTATCTGGAATAGTACAATGGTACAATTAGCTATTGTTAGAAATTGCCATCTTCTCCAAACAAACGTCTTTCTTTCGAACACAAATTACATTTCCTTACGTTCTGTTAGTAAAAGAAAAGTAACTTTACACTCAGTGAGTCTAACTTAATGTCAGACAAGACAAGACAGGACGGAAGATATTCAGATATATATTCTATGTACTAGCAAATTACAACTATAAATATGCAGACAGTAGGTAACAGTAGTACCTATGTACAAATATTCTACAGAAGTGTAAAGTAAAAGTAAAGAACCAAGTAATATTCCCATAAATAAATTCAGAGAACAGATGCTTTCATTATTCAGGGCTCTCTTCTTCGCTCACGATTCACGATTCTACTCTTCTAGTGCGACAGTCTTATAAATATATTTGTATGGTCTTATTCTGTAACATCTAACATAAGTTGAGCCGTTATTCATAGCACAAGAAGAAGATGCGTAGGTAATATCACATAAAGCTATAATATTTTACACTCCTACATACTACAACAACAGACTTATAGAACTTCTCAAACTTCAAATCTACAGAGTGCTGTATGTAACTGCATATTATAGAGTAATGAAAGAAAATTAATACTAATAAAATATTGCTTATACTATAGTAGGTATAGTTAGTTCATGAGTCTCATAATCCCAGTAACCCATTCATATACGATTAGCAGGCAAAATTCGACGATATTAGCTTTGTAAACATAATTTGTTACACAAGAAACATAATAAAGACGGGAAATTATCATAATGCACGAATACACCTTATAAAGTGATGAAGCACGAAGACTAATCGTAAGAGGTACACTATAAATGATTCGTCCCACAAATAAACACTACCAATTGCCTTATAAAATATAATGAACCTTCTCAGCTCAGAGTTTATGAATTAAACAAAACACAATAAGGATACTGTATAGTTCCACTTACATAAATGAAAGTAAATCTCTCACGATCAACATCAACTTTATCATCATGTATAATTAGAATGAATTGCGACACGTTGGTCTGTAAAGAGTCCACTTTGACTTCGATCCACTCATTAATTAATCGCAAGCACTGTTAAATTGTGTATTAGACACGTACACTCACAAGGATTCATTATACTTTCTATATTTAAACTTTAAACACACTTTGTCCTTATATTTGGAACTTATTTATACAGCACATAGAAAACAATGACGTAATAAACTGATAAACTATAAACGTTACACTGTTCTTCACTTCTCAACAAGTTATAGTTGTAGTACCATAGGTAGTAAGTAGATAGGGAGTGGATTGAATCTAAAAGCTAATTCGATCCAATTTAATTGAATAAAACAGTGTCAACGCTTTCAGGTTGCTGTGATGTTGATAGTACACACTTACTTACTATTAAAGTAGGTAGGTATTTAGCAATAATGAATAAAGCTCAAGAATTCAATGTTGCTAATTCACATCAAACTGTCGTGTCGTGTTGTCAACAGACATAAATATCCAGCCCAGCCAGGTTGTTATTTACTTTACCATTTGCATCAACTGCTTTCACCTTCTATTTTCTCTTAGCTTAAACTTACTGTAGATGTGGAGAAAGCATTTCACTTTTCCTTTCACGATTCTAACTAATGATACGATCCCGTACTCATCACATCACTGCACAGCACAGCACAAGTTAGCACGAGAAATTCCAATCTCGCTTGAATCTACTGACACTCTGACTTGCTTTGACTAGAATGACTATGTGAAAATTGTCACAACAAAGTCGCCTTATTTGCAGTTACACTTTCAAAGACAACAACAAACAGCTATCAGCTATAGTAGTATGTACGTAGGAGAAAGCAGAGTATTTGCCAATTGCTTTAAATACACAAGAGAAAGAAAAGGAGAGCCTCCTTTATGTTTACACTAAATTCTCTCGTTTGACATTTAGCACAATGCTACACACAAAACGAACACATGGATACACAGAATAGTAAAATTGCTTTCCTTTCTCACTTCGCACCTTCACTAACTGCCTTCACTATCCACTATCACAGTATAATAAAATACAATAACGTACATGTACATACAAACAGAATACTAGAGCAACTTCACTATTATCAGCTGGACTGTACTGGCCTGGCCCACTAACAAACACTAACTGAGCCAAACGAAACCAAAAGCAACTCAACTTCCAAATAATATCTTTTTTGTGAGCTGTTAGTTAATGTTGTTTGCGAAGTGTGTATATAGAAATGTATATAAATATAATGGCTCACTCCTATAGTATAGTATAACTATATAGGAGGACACACAATTAAGTAATGTGTGCTCTATCGTTAATGTACTATACTGGTGTGTAGATATGCTATAATGTAATAGTAACTCTTTCTTGCACGCAAAGCCGTTTGTTAATGTGCCGACGCTAACGTAGAAATAAGTACTATTAAATGTTAGCTGCACTGCACGGCTAAATTGTATCCTTATGTACACATGGATAAAAGGAAGAATACTTTTTAGCTACATACAGACATATAAAGTAGAAATATCTTTAATATTTCTTGTGTAGTTGCAGTGGTGTCTTGTGTAGAGGAGATAAAGGTAGGATAAAAGTAGACACGACTTTAGGTATGTTGGTACATCTGAACAAAAGTAAGTCTTTATCAGATGCTTTCCTTCTTTCTTCACCTTTTAGGTAGTTTTTAGTTTATCTTTTCCTAAATGTCATAGTCATGTGAATGTGAAGCCTGAGCCAAGGCAAGGAAATATAAGTCATTCCTTTTCATTTCCATTTCTCTCTCATTTCATCACTCATCCTCCTTCTCCCATTAAGCGAGGAAATGAATCTTTCCCAAAACAGGCATTACCTACAATCTCAACGAACCACAGAACAGTACAGAAGGTAAATTGCACAAGACGTATATCAACTATGTAGTATATGTATTAAGTTCTGTATATAGGTATACTATAAAAAATATAAACTGCAAAACAGTTGCACTTTTAACATTAACACTTTAAAGGAGAGCACATTTAATGATAAATTGTGCTTTTGTGCAATTGCCAGCATGAAGCTTCTTTCTACCTGGTATGGTACATATGGTTGTGATGATATCTTTTCAAGTATTTTTACAACTCTAACGTAATTCAACTGAACAAGAATCATATGTGTACTGTACAGTAGTGTATTTGTAGTTATAAATACACATGATATGTTCAATATGTTGCTATCAAAGAATATGCACTGCAGTAAATCATTTAAGAGTAGATTTACTACGTAGATGTGTTTGTATTTTCCGTAAAAGTGCAGAAAAGGTAGGTTAAACTTTAGAGCATGAGGAGTTTCCTTGTGCTTTGTAGTTTGTACAAATTGTATAAAGCTTATTTAGTTACGTTCAGGTATGTATGTATGTGAAATATTCTGCTGTGAATGCACATCTCTTTTTTTAGCCAAAGATTCCAAAAAGGTTGCTTCCTAAAATGTTTCTAGGCCTTGTTTATCAACTCCCGTGTTTCCCTTCACTTGAGTTCAATAAATCTCGGAAGGAGTGCGAAAAAGTAAATATTTCGTAGATGCACAATGTATTATGCGCATGAAGAAAATCCGGCTTTAGTTTTTTGCATTTCCATTCCACGCACTTGAGACAGACAGGATAGAATGTAAATATAACTATAAGAATGGAAAGCAATTCTGGCCTAACTCCGAATCGCGTTGGGTGCAATAATTTTGTCTTCTTTTGTACGAAGTAGTATGTATTTTGAGAGAAATGCTAAGGTGGACTTTGACGCGACAGTTCCTTTACCATTTCCCGTTTACAATAAAAGAGAAGGTTGAGGGAACCAATTTTGTATAAGATATATGTGATAGATGGAGGAGAACAGTGAAATGTTTCACAAACTGCAATTTACAGCTTTACTACTTCAATTCAACATTCAATATACAACAATGACAGTCCAAGACTCAAGTCAAGACAGTCAGAACAGACAGGAGAGATGAAAATCCTGGAATTGTACTGCACTGTGTATTGTATATAGTATACCAAATACTGGAACTCTGGAGTGGAGAACTGAGGACACTCACTTTCTATCCTCCTCTTCCTCTAGCTACAACAGTACACTTAGCACTAACACAGAACAGAACACAACGCACTGAACGGACTGAATTTCGCCTGGTGCTCTCTGGTTCCTCTTCTCCTTCAAGAATCTCTAAGAGTGAGTGCATCGTATGGAGTTGGAGTTAGAGTTGGGGTTAGAGTACAGAGACTAGTGGCACATAAATAACATTCGCACTCAACTCATACTACACAAGAGTTGAATGGAATCTTCAGCTTCAGCACAGAAATGCGAACGAGTAAAGTGAGGTACCTACCTACATAATTCTACTAGCAAACTAATGCAATGTAGAAACATTTTACACTCTACACATTCTATCTATAGTAACTAAACCTTTAAGGACTAAACTAAAGTAAATGCTTCCAACAAGTATACAATCTGTATTCTTATCTTTCTTAAATTATGTCCTAGATCCATATTACTATGTATAAGGCAAAGCTTGAGCTCTAATACAAGGCATTATTATTATTTTACCACACTTATATCACTTTTTACAGACCTACCAATACAATACAATTGTAATTATAAAAGTTAAAAATAAAAATAATTACATACAACGCTTTCTTTTATATTTAACATTCCTAGAAATGGATTTGTCTGACATAAAAATGATTGCAGTATGTCGGTAGGACAAGTACAAGTTTCAGTTCGTCAATTTGCTAACGGATAAGTAAAAGAAATATCCCAATAAAGAGTCAATGAAAATAGGTGTAAGGCTAATGTAATGTATTTATCTAACTGCACTAAATCTATTTTCATTGATTTTCATTCGCTAATTCTCTAACGTAACTACCCTTCTTGAATTTTGGGATGCTTAATAAATTTATCCTAAGAACAACACATTATATTAGCAGATTAATGGCATTTCGCTGATATATGTTAAAGCATTCAAAATTTCTTTAGAAAACTTTTAGTGTCTTAAGGTTTGTGCGTGCCGTGCCTATGACATATTTATTGTACCTAGAGAACCTTGCCCAAATAGTATAAGTGTGCTCTGTTCTGTTTGCTTTAGCGTTAGCTTTGCTTAGCTCGAGTTTAGCCAGTGCTAAAGCAAAAGTCGTCTTGAATACATAGCAGAAGGCAGAAGGAATAGAAAAACGTTTACACTTGCACTCTATATGTATTCTTAGGATGTAATGTAATGTAATGTCAGTAAGTATAAGAATTCTCTTCTGTGTCTACTATCTACTCTACATACAAAGTACGACTATCTGTAAGTCTGCAACATAGCGCACTGTAATAGTGTTTTCCATACACTATACCACATAATAACAGAATCAGACAGACAAGACAGAGTTAGAGCAGAGAACAGTCACAGTTATCTCCACTACTCCACGGTCTGCCAGGCCAAAGAAGAGTGAAGTAAGTGGTGGCAGAGCAGACAGCAGAAGTGGCATGCCATGTCCTATATATCCCACTACATCACAGAAACATTGAACAAGAACAGACTTCTTTAACTAACCACTTACATTATATTACATCTCGTAAGGCAAAAGTCAAAGAGAGAATCTCAGCTCCAACTCCAACTCTAACAACTTAAGATATCTAACATCTTTCAAACGAAAGTATCTATCTATCCGTTTAGGAAGACGGAAACATTGGATTTCATTAGTTGACAGCACCCTCACTGTGCCCCATTCAATATATAATAATAGCACATAATACAATGCATTACATACAATCACACGGTAACCCTATAGCTATTTAACTAGATATGCCACATACCTAAGTATGTAACTATAATATTATTTAAGTAACACAATAATATAGTACTTTTCTATTCTAACCGACTAATTGTGAGTACTCTACAGTTGGTAGTAGGTCCATACAGATAGTAGGTATACTTTATTTAATTCTATAAAATGGTATCTGTATGTAAAGGTAAAAGTATTTGTGATATGCCCATGTACCAAAAATTCAACTGCATCATTTCCCTACGTACTTTTATGTACATTTAGCTTACGTATCCTTTCTACATAAAGGAATATGTTGTACCGTACATATTAATTCACGTGCAGCTCGTGTTACTCTTATATAGCCAAGATTAGATAAATATTTCACACGAGATAGACATTTTAGCTAAACCACAACACAACCGTACTGCAAACTGCATGGATGCTGCAGTGCAATCTCTAATGTACAAGTACAGTTAGTGTTATGTTAGTGCAGTAATCTGAATTCACCAAGATGTATCTAACATGACAGAAATAAAGGGAAAGAGATGAGAAACAGAGTCAGAGTCGGGGAGAGCATGAATAATAATGTCTATCACTTTACTACTGAAAGAGTTGTATGTAGTGATCCTGTAACTATATTTAATAACTATACTATATTGTGTTTTGTATGAATACACTACATATCCCTAACCCCATCATAACATAACAACACTTTCATTTTGGTGCATTAGGCTGCTATCGTAAAGAGTAAGAGGTTGCATTTTGCAGTTGCAAGGCTTTATTGTATGTATTGTGATACTGTATTGTACTGATACACCTAATTTTGTTGGTTATGTATACTACATATGTATGAATGTAGCTTACAAAAGAATTATTATCATTATCATTTGTACCTAACAATAACTATTGTAAGAATTACGGAATTAAGATGGGAAAAGCGGAACACTCACTCAGCAGGATGCGGATGGTATGTTAAAAGAACATCGCGGCAGCATTCATTGCCAATGATTCAGCTACTTATTCACTCGCACTCTTTTGTGCGGATTATTTTACATTATTTACTGTACATATACAATAGTGCATAATATGCTGCTGTCCTGTGCTAAACTTAACATTTGTATTATACGTGTAGTAGCATGCATATATTTCACAAATGATAAATGAATCGGGACTTCTATTAGACAGAACGGAATAAAATGTAAGTACACGTACATTAAAAGAGTTATTATGGAAATACAATGCAACCTGTGCGTTAAATAGGTATACAAAGAAACAACTTTCAAGTGCATTCTACCTTATAAGCCTTATTTGCGTAGTTAACAGTTTTACAGTACTTTAGCGTGACATTATGCATTAGGAAGTTTGGAAAAGTGAGAATCACTTGCATCTCGCATCCCCTCGTCATTCAATCTACTGTTTTATGACATCATTTAGCACTCCGTTAGTAAGAGCTCACGATCTTATTGTGAAATCGCTTATTCTGTTGACTAGTACACCAATGTAATGTGTCCAAGTCCAACCCTAGAACTTATCATCTTACAATATCCAATCTCCACTCCCTAAATACACTCAAAATTGAAATTTGATTGCAAATTAGCTGCAATACAATTCACTGGATCCAAACCAATCTAGGCGCTAATGCTAATAATCTACAGATTGTGGACATTCTGTGTAACTATACTATGTATACCTACTATCGACTGACTATGTACACAGTATAATACAACTGTAGAACCGTTTAGTATAAACGTAGATTGTTGACAGTGGGGTTCAGTTCAGTTGAATAACATATTCGTTCCAAATTGGATAAAGCTCGTGTACAAAATGATTGTTTGTACAGGCAGACTACTGAGGATTCTGAATTTGGAGTTAGCAAAGAAAAGATAGGAGAGTAAAGTAGTTACAGAGAACAGATGAATATTGTACCAGAGACTAGAGACATAGACTTCAGCTTTGTACAACGCAGATTGAGAGTCGCCGGATTTATTAGAGAGCCCCAACTAAAGTAAGCAACTAAAGTTGAGTGGTGAGAGGTGACTTTGTTGACTGATTGTGATTCCAAGAACGGTATGATATGATCTGTACAAATACAATTTGTTCCATAGTCTAATTATTTGTACATACATCAACAATTATACAACGGAAGAGCCTAAGAAATGCAATCAATACTGAATACAATATTCCCATCGACCTATAAAGTTCAATTCGTATCTGTACATCTGTAGTAAGCAGAATACGTAACCATTACATTTAATTTGATGGAAGTATCATAAGCTTTTATATACGCCTTAGATAATAAAACGTAGGGCAGAAGGACCTAAGCTATTCTACACCTGCAGCCAATCCAAAACAGCGTAGAGCAAGATAATACATACAATACCAGTCTATTGGCAGTAGATGATTAATTATTCTACATCATATAGTCTCATAGACACAGACCAAGAGATCCCAAAGCATAAAAATGTGTAGCCAACATCCTTATGGTTTAAGGAATTGTAAATTCAATAATAGATAAGAAGAATCTTCAGCCATATTGATATTGTCCTGTCTTTATATCCATATTAATCTTTCGGTCTTCGTCTTACTACCTGATAGGTCACTATACCTACGACACATGTACATTCTCGTAAGATTGCCATAAATGTTAAAGGAAACTGAAACAGTTTAGCTTAGTTTAGCTTGCAGCAACCCAAACTCACGAGCGTATCGTATTCTAGCGTAAAAGCGTAAAGTTGCAATGCACAACTACAACAGACCCTTATCACACCTAGTTAATTACCTCGGTATTCATGATCTGCAGCAGTATAGTATAACAGGAGTAGCTTAATGCATTTTATATTGACGGGATTTAGTAAGGATTAGTCTTACTAATGGCCACACGTAAATTCCAAGTTAGTCTACCGTGCATTTTCCACTTCTAATTTTGAATTGTTCCGTGTTGTGTATATTTACATGTACTATAGCAGAATTTCGTACACTTACAATACAACTGGCAAAAACAAAGCTAATACGCAATACGCAGTAGTGTGTAAGTATCTGTACGTTAACTATTATGCATTCTACCTAATTAAATGTGCCCCTTAGCTTAATTTTCCGTATGAAGGGAGAAGTTATAAACTCACGATTTCACAGTATACAGATAAAAGGAATCTTTGAAATTGAGTAAATGGTAAAAGGTGTCGACTGATCGTGAGTTGAGAGTGAGCCTAGCATCCTGCCTTTTGTTTTGTATCTATTTATACAGAAAACAATACAATTTCAATTCATTGGATTGGATTTCAGTATTTTGGCTAAAGGTATGCAATGAAATATATGAACATGTGGTGTGATGTGTGCAACAATTTAATTTATGATACCGAAAGTTCTTAGAGTAGCTCTATACAATCCTTAAGTAATAGTAGCACACAATATACATGACAGAATACAGTATGCAGGAAGTTAGTTCACATCATGTAACATTACATTACATATTATTACGCTATTTTTACACAACTGCTGCTGCCTTAATTGCCTTAATTAAAACGGGATGTTTAGTACCTATAGTGCTAATTTTATCAAGGTGTGCATGTACAAAACACTTTTTATATAGTAAGTACGTAAAGTAAAATTTTTCATTTCTTTCCTTTGATGACTAAAATAAAATTAATGCACATGTAATATGGTTAGGTTGTAATGGAAAATGAAGGTAATTAATATAAACCTAACAAACCATGCACCCAAAAAGTGTAACTACAGACGAAGAGGTTTACTTTATGTACGTGTAGAAAAGCTCACCACAAATTAATTTCTGTCAAGACATGAGATATTCATATGTATGTATGTAAATTACAATGCAATCCTTTACCTTCATTTTCCACTCTTCCTACTTGGCATTTCAAGTTGTATATCCGTAATTGTATCAGAAAGAGCAATGCTACCTACACTTATACATTCAGCCTACATAATTATACCTAAATAAACATATTCTTTTTAGGTAATTAAAGAGAGCCGATAAAAATCTCCACTCTTTTAACTGTTCCGATGTATATAGAGTGTAGAGTGCAAGTGCACTCCATATTTGTAATAATAAGTAGGAACTAAAAATCCTTCTCGTTCTCATCATCTCATCACTGTTATCAGATTTACTTTAGGTTAATAAAACGTTAAATGCAATTATTATTTTACTGCAAAAATTTGATTGTTTTGATTGGCTTAGGTGCAAATGTATTAAACTGTGATGCACGATGCACAGAACTACATTCGTGCTTAATAGTAGTAAGATTTCCAAGAATAGAAGAACCCATATAAAGTCTTGTTGTGCTTTTATGGTGTGTTATAGTGATAAAACACATTTTTCTGAAAAATTAAAAATATAATACTACAAGGATAGTGCAAAGGTAGGTAGTATAGTAAATAGTATTTCTAAGAACATGGTTCATGGCAGTTGGCAGTACACTGAAAAGGATCTCTGCGAAATACAGATAGATGGGTTATGGTTTTCTGGCTTTAAAAGTTATTTAAGTGAAGCAAAGTTGGCTTTGGCTCTGATCTACAAAATAGTTTTCAAGTTATAAATATGTTCTCTATGTACATATAAAGTGGCTTACCTTACCTTCTTGTGTTGTTATTCTATCATCAATGTACAAAGTACACGAACTACATTTAAGGTATTTTACCATTCAAAATTCTCACATATGTTTTTCTCAACTTAAACCGGTAACTTCCACTTTTACCGTACTACATACATCATCACGTAGATAAGCAATGTTCCATTGCCATATGGATTACATACAACTGCCCATTTTTCACTAGTATTATTACTTGGTTACTTGTTACGTCAAGCTTGCTTGAGCTTGAGCTGAGCTCCTGTTTTTACTAGATCAAAGATTACTACATAGGTATGCTTGCATTCCTATAATGCACAAAATTTACTATTTGTTCCATACATAAATACTACTATAACTAGGTAAATATTTTACAACAATTCTGCATGTATACACAATCACGTACGTAAGGGTAAGTAGCAAATCTTTTAAATTCTACGTATTTTTACTGTAACAAGTTAAAATTCACTCCCACTGCCTAATAACAACAATTTATATCTTACATGGATAGTAATTCCTTCTTACATTACCTACGTACCGAATTAAAAGATTCTACATATTTCACCAACGTTATATTGTATACAGTAGATATCTCATTAGACTGTTGATTATCAAGGTATTTCTGTCTTTCATGTCAATTTAGCGGGTTATTACACATATGGGGACATTGTTTTATAGAATTTACTAAAGTTCGTTTTTAGTTCATCAACTAACTCAGCGAACGGTTCCTTCTAAAAGTTTTCATATAGATAGATAGTAGAATGAATGGCAAGGTGTATTTGCTTAAGTAATAGTTTTCTTTGGTATTAAGCAGCATGCATTCACCCAAGTTGTAAAATATAATTTAATTATTTTCATGACACACTACCATACTATACTGCCACAATGCGAATGAGGATGTCTTCCTAAGAAGTTAGCATTGCTACATGTAGAAAGGCTTCCGAATTTAAAGATGTCAAGAAGTTTCCCTTTCTTCTTCTACGACTCAATGTAAGTGTAGTAAGCAACAGAAATTTAAAACTCAAGTAAATCAAGTAATGTTTTCATTTAATTATGTTTTACAAGACTTATGAACATACACACACCCTTCCTAAACCTCACCCTTATTTATCCGTTAACGAATATTAAATAACATTAATTATCGTTTAGATTTACTCAACACAATTATAAATATTTTGCATCAAGAAAGCAAAATCAGAATGTCATAGAACGTAGTTAAAGTTGTGTGTGAGCTAAACACACGATCTGTAAGTACTGTTGGATAGAGCTAGGAATGGATTAAACCTCAATATTATAATCTAACTGTAACATTTAATACAATTTCCATAAATCCGGTAAACATAATTTGGCAAAGTTAATGAATTTCTTTGGGAAACTGTTCCTTCTACTCTAGATGCATTATCGGTCAAACTAATCCACTGAGTCGTGACTTAAATAAAATAACTTGATATTACTACACGAACGGAAATTTTTAGTGAACTGAAATGAACTCTGCTCTGTCAATTGAATGAAGAGAAGCTTACTAAGATTTAAATTGAGTAACTGGATTGATCGCCTAGCCTCGTCTCTATCAAACCCAAATTCATTCACTATCCTATCCTAACCTGGCACACCAAAACAGTTCAGAACAAATAGACAAAGTCAAACCAAGCCAGGCCAGAGTCAAGCCAGAAGTTATAAAACTTGGAATTTGGAAGTGTATTAATCTACAATATATATTAAGTCACAAGAAGCCTAAAGTAAAGCACCATCACATCGTATAACTAATGCAGTAAGTAAGGTACAGTACAATCTGGCTGAATCTAAGCTGGAGTTAGAGTTAACCGAGTACATTTGCCAAAGGAAGGCACGTACGAATTATAATTGCAGAAAAGTGGATAGAGAGAGAGAGAGAGGATTAGAGGAGGAATATGGTCTTTTGCCTGTGGAACTTACGAACTTACGAACTTACGATTACAGCCAAATTGAAGTCAACCATGATCTACACTATACGGACAGACATCTACACAGCGCAACGCTTTCGTAAAAGCGCACTTCTTATTTTCTGCAGAAAAAAGACTACCGTACCGATCTATCATAATATAGATGAAACTTTCGTTTCATCCAAGTGACTCAACCCTCTCTTCGTCCTCCTCATGATAAAAAACTCTATAATATTTCTCTGCATACAAGTAAAAGAGTAGGGTTGTCGTATGTGCAGGAAGGATACCGTAAGAACCAAATTAGTAACCGGGAAGTGTAGTCAACCAGTTGGAAAATATAACATGCATACTCGGGGCACTAAAAATGTACAAACTTAATCACTGAAAATACATTAGTACAAACTTAATAAGCTGATTGTGAAATATTAATGTGAATTTATTTTACCACGGGAAATACATTTGAAAGAGCAAAATATGTCTCCGATGATTATTGTTTCCCCAGATTAGACATTACATATCGACCTGGGTAATTAAATCGGTTATTACGGTTTTATGTGCGGTAGGTACTATCTGTAGGTACGTAAGTAGTAGTACATCTTTTGTGGGGAAAGAATTGAGATTGAGACTCGACTTTTCTTGACTCCCTGACTCTAGTCTCGACATGCCAATACCACAGAGAATGAAAAGTGATAAAGTCGTAATGCACACAGAATTCTGGATGACCTACCCTTGAGAGACGCTCTTCAAATACAAATGAAACATCTGAAGCAGCCTGTATGAATTTATACACCTATACAGAAAGCCTCATTCCCCTAACTCCGTGCGTAAGTTTCCTCCCGGAGAACTTCAATTTTAATCCTAATTACTGTTTCTATCACTTCAATTTACTCCGACTTCTCCATTACTACAGTATACGCTACAGCAATTTCTAAAACAAAATTAAATTCCCTAAGCTTAACTAGCAGTCAATATACAAGTTCAAAGTCTGTGAGATACCTAGTCTATTAATATTCATCACGTTTTCAGAATACATGAGCAAATAAACTATTTTAAGATTCTTCCATCCCAAACGTATATAGTCTATATCATCTATTCGGGGGGTCAACGAATTGTAAACTTCTGCACTGGTTTTCTAAGCAAATACACAGAATTATGGTGTGAAGTGAGTTGATACGATAGTAATAGCAATCTCATATGGCTACCTTATTTTAGTTATACCGCAATTTAGCTACTTATATTTATATGTACACACAAAATGTCCCGTATCAAAGCAATACTGTAATTGAACTGTTACAGTTTACAGTCCATGAATGTGGTTTGGTATGGTTTTGATTGTATGCAAACTTCACAGACATTTTTATTCGTCGAATTAGTTAAAAGGACTAAAACATGACGACAGTAGCGGCGGAAGAGATATAAACATATGTTGCGACAGTAGGCACGTTTTCTGTCGGTAAAAATGAGTTAGTTGTGAACAGTGGCAATGACAATGTACTGAGATGGGATGTCTTCACTTCTTCAGCAAAGTTTTCCATGAGTCTTATACTTTTCTGCTTCTTCTCATGGCTTTCTTCTACAAAAGGAATTTTCTCATCCCCTTTTTACTTAAAAAGTTTTCGTCGTTTCAAAAACTTTATATATCAGTACTCTATACTCACAGTCACATCTCACACATGCGGGATTTTCTACAAACATGAACTTCCTCATTCCTATTTACTACACAGCTACATTAGGCATATCTGGTTTCTTCAATGACAAGTACACACTTACTCAACTAACAATTGTCGTAAATACAGACTTCGAGGCTTCGATCCAAAGTTTTACATGGAAGGATGTATAGATAGACTGTCTTTGAACATTGTCCGTACAATGCTGTACTTTAAATAACTATCTTGACACAGTCCAGTCCAGTCTCACATAGATAAAAGCTTTTTTCGTGACAACCTAACCAGCCCTCAATACATATAATATTCCGTGTCACAGTTTTACAACAGTAAAACTTCCATGAAGCTCGAGAGATACCGTATAAAAGGTAGACAATATTTAGGTACGAATGTAGTCGCCGAAAAGTTTTTAACGAAGGCACTAATCATACGAATTTGTTTTGGCATGCTAGTGGTTTGTTAAATTCGGGCTTGTTTTATTTGAATTTTGCATGGTTGGCACGCACAGGGAATACTTACTAACTGTATACAAGACTAGTAATTACCTTACCTAGCAAAGTATAATTAGGTATATCTCATTTTGGTCTTATTGACCCAAGGCAATATTTAGGCTAGAGTTTGACATTATATTATTATTAGCTATTGGACTCCTTGTTAAACCTAACCACAGACTTCAGTAGAGAAATATTTGTACTAAGACAAAAGTTTAAAGCATTATTTGCAATTATTACGGCCTGCTTACACAGTTAGCCAAACGCAAGGATAATCCTACCTGTGTACATACTATATAATACAACACACAAGTTAATATAGAAAATCAGAAAGCATTTGAACCCCGCAGACAGAGCTAGTGTCCAGGGGATAATAAACCCTGATCGTCCTAGCTGAAGTAATCTTATTAGATTTACCTACCTGGTCTGACAGATATTAAGGAAAAGATTATGACCATTATATCAAAAGAGATATCAGATGAGGTCAAGTCGCGTTAAAGTCATTGCACATTGAGAGCACATACAAGCTGTCATTTTAAGGACAATGAATAGGCCACTTCCTTAAGGAAAAAATCCAACTGAAGCAGCTTTTTTAATAACGACCCGATTCGGTTTCAGTTCTGTCTTGCCTTATACGGTACATATTTAACCTGCCTGACCAGACTGAAATAATATTATAGGTTCGACCCCGCCAGACTGCAATAAGTTGGTCTGGCATGACTTGGCATGCGGATTATGTAGCGTAAACATTTTTGCAGTTGGTCACATCACAACGGCCAGCTGGTTAAGGAAAAATTATGTTCTTGTAATAATGCAAGGTGCTCTGCTAGAAACTATTAATAAAGAAGCCTTATAAGAATCTACACAAACTGCAGCTGTATACCACATAGGAAGCCAGTACAGTAAGTTTTAGTGGATATATGGTATATGGTAGCCAAAATCCAAGCGAATTATATACCTTAGCTAAATACATTACGCATTCTCATTTTCAAACAATAGAGATTTGTGATCTAGTTCAGCTTTTACTCTTACTTTACCCATAGTAAACTATTTTTTAGTTAATTGTTAGAGTTTTGTGATCTATTTAGTTCAGCTTACGCTCACTTTGTACATGAACTCTGTTTTAGTTAATTGTTTAGTGTAGTATACTGAAGGTACATTACATACGTTACATAGACATACATAATTATAGTATTCACATAAAATATAATGCAAAAAGGATGCACACAAAGGTATTGTGTGCAGATTGACAATGAGAGTGAAAACTTAATATACTGTATCACGCCGTTGCTTGTATAACAATACATTTTTATCACACACTCGCTACCACAAACGGTGTAATCGTTCGTTCTCACAGGCTAAAGTAAAGTGAACG
Organism: Tomocerus mixtus; assembly: GCA_034694165.1. Lineage (NCBI taxonomy): Eukaryota > Metazoa > Arthropoda > Collembola > Entomobryomorpha > Tomoceridae > Tomocerus > Tomocerus mixtus. The sequence goes on from JAQFYC010000597.1 coordinate 33,054, forward strand.
CTTTTGATGACTGATAGGCAAAACTTGAAACTTGAATTGCAAGTTAAGGTTTAAATGATCGCCTCCTTCGTATTTCATTTTTCATATTCTGTACCTGTCTACTAAGTTTGTAAGTACCTGTGTTCTGATTCTGATTTGGCTTAGGTTGCTGAATGAGATATATAGCCGTAACTAATGCCTTCTATTCTATGTCCCATGCCATATTTTTTAGCTTCTACCTCAAGTAGTTCTAAAAACTCAGTGAAGTTACATGGGTATTGTTAGTTTATAAGTAACTTTGGCTTTGGCTTGGGTTTAAATAGCGAGAGTTTCCTCAAACATTAGATTTATGATATTTATCATTATCATTATCACTGACTCTACATAATTGTTCAGAGTATAACGTTCACTATTCCTTGTTTTTATGTAACTTGCAAAAAAGAAGCATATGTATGCATTCATAGGACGCATACTTATCATATCCATAACATGATAAAGCACCATTACATATATAGAACACAAGACAACTCAGCAAACTTTTGCTACTACCTACAACACGTAGATAACTGTCTCGATCTATTTCTCATATATTTTACTGATATAGCTACAGGGTTACAACTTACAGGTAAAAACTACAACAAAGATACAATTATAGGTACTTTAGCTCCATTTTCTTGATTGTCAGTATTTTAATGAGTAAGGTTATCACAACAATGAAAAACTCCTCAGTCATACCAATTTGGTTTCATTTATCATGCAAATCGGACTGAGCAGAACAGGAAAGGAAGCCTTGTTACAACATAACAGTTTTAAGGTGTAATTTTGCAATTTGGAGTTTGTAACTGTTGTAACCAACTCAAACTTTGATTGTATATTTACGTTACTTAGCTCTTCAGCATCCTATTTTTTAGCTCCTTACGTAAAGTAAGGAGCTAAAAAATAGGTTCTTCGAATCTACATGTAAGAAAATATTAAATAGTTATATACATATGTCTATATGCAAACAACGTGGCCGTGGGGCCGTGTATTTCTAATTAAGGGCGCCTTCTTGTATGTAATCCTACATAATTTACAAATAAGTTAGTCCAAGCACCTGCTTTTAAGAATTAAACAAAAATAACCAGATATAACCAATAACAAAATGAATGAACTTAGTTAAGTCATTAATATTACACAAAACTCACTACTAATTAGGGACAGTACATAAACCCACAACTTAATCTGCCAATGTATAACAGCGTAATTACAATAACCTAATATTGTGTAGTGTACAACTAGCATTTTTGCACTTTTTTGGGCGACAGTAGTTTACCTAATTAAGTACACTTCGTTACGTACACTCTACATACAGAATTGGAATTTCCACTGACGCATATCTGTACTTGCGTGAGAATACGCTCATTTACTACACATAGTGAACCTTAAAGTGTATCTATCCAACTCACCAATACATTTAAATAAATAAATATATCACTTCTGCGATTACAGATACAAGATACAACTCTCAATTTTCAATATTCATTGTTTCCGTGAATTGATACTAGGGATTAGTATCATTAGGATTGTAAATATCTGTGAATAAAATATTTAATAGCTATTCCTCTACTTTATTAACCTTTATTATTTAACTACTACTATTACTACTACTTTGGTGAGCACATGACATTGTACAGATATAAGTACCTATATGCAGTTCCTGTGCGCTGAGATGAGAACGACGATGACTCACACGATTGCGATGCATACGGATTACAATTAGTCTTATCATTTATGCGATATTACAAAACGAATTGCAATTGCAATTAAACCTAGCGACTTTCTTTAGCCAACTTGGACTTGACACCTGAACATCGAATCTTGTTTATATACTTACTTGCATATTTTGTACTGTGTACTTTGCCACAAATAATTAATTACATCAAGATATGTGCAGCTATAAACTTGTAATGCAATAAAATATCTTTATGTCAAGAACAGGCTTCTTTAATAAACTATATTACCCAAGAAATAATAATAAACTGACCTTATCATTTACTTTACATGCTTTAATTATTGTTCCCCCAAGTACTCAAGTTTTCAAATGCAATAGGGAATTAATGAATTAAGAACTAATCACTCAAATAAAAGGTTCAGTTAGTTAAACTCGTTGTTACTAACTTAACTATTTATTAAGCACTTAAGTGTGGCATTGTGACCAAGAGAATCTCATTAGAGAAATGTCCACATAGTTTTAGAACGTTTGCGTTTAAGAATTTCCTTAAAGGTCGTTTTAAAAAGCGTACACACTTTGCTGTTTGCTATGCCGGTGCAAGGCTTAAGACCCTCAATTTTCGAAACATCGATGAATTTGTGTATTTTTGCATAAAACCATCAGATCATTCATATACGCAAGCACATTTTTGTATATATAACTACAAAGAGCGTTCATTAAAAATGTATCTGATCCTAAAGAATAACAAACTATAACTATACTAAAATCTACAAGCACAACACAATAAGTAACAAGCCTTACCTTTTCGTTTAATCTGCATCTATGTTTCTAAGCGATTGCACATAGCGTTTAGCATTTAACACTTAAAGTTTGCTGATTGGATTATATAACTGAATTTATCAAACAGGATACATTAAAATACATTAACTACTTAATTAAAACTAATCACAAACAAATCACTCGTTCACTTTTCTTTACTCTACTCTACATTTGCACAAGCAAAATTATCCAACATTTATTTAAACGAGACAGAAAACAAACACATTCTTTCTTAACACAAACTGACAACACATATAAATAAATACATCTATGTATAAATTTTAATGCAATTAATTAAAACGCATTCCTTACATTTGGATTATGTAACAAGAAAAGGGTTTCAATGATTATCATTTCATTACCAATGCATATAACAAGTCATATGCAAATGCAAGTACTTTAAAGATAAAGAATTTACGTTAAGACAAGACAGGTAAGTAAACATAAAGGTGAATGTTTATATAAATGCAAATGATGCATAAAATTATATCATACATAGGTATTTAGCTTTTATGTGTATGAGTCTGTATGTACATACATATACATACATACAGGTATGCAAACTTAAACAATCACAAACAAAAGCACAAACCAAACCACAAAACTTGTAAACAATTTGGACTACGAAACAAATGTACATAACGATAACTTACATTTAAACGGGGACAATCCTCAAAGACGAAAACACACAAAGTCATTGAGTATTTTAATTTTCCAAGCTAATTGAGATTTCACAGGCTAATTTGCCAAATTCTGAGCAACTAACTTAACTTAGCTAAACTACAGTACATAAAAGTACACACATAAACATAACTTGTATGTAGGTATACCTATATGACATTGACAGACATACGCGCCATATTGGACTCGGCTTTCATGTGGAAAAAGTCACCAAAACCAAAACATTCCCCTGTGAGTCTACACATTCTGAAAAGATGGCAGCCTCAACAACAACCAATCCTTCTACTCTCCTCCCGCTCGGTGAGAAATTTATACTTTTTTAACTATTTTTGACATATTTTTGAAATGACATTTTGTCAGTTTTTGTATTTAAGTTCGCTCAATTGTAAGAAAATAATTCTTCAAGTTGTACTTTCGTTTTTCTTATTCTATTTTGCAAAAGATTGCAATGAATTATATGTGGTTAAGAGCGCTATATTTAAACACGTGTAATATTTGTGTATCTTAATTTATTTTGATAAGTTTTTTGATTTTGTAAAGGTGAAAGGAATAATATTCTTTACCTTCATTAGTAAAAATGATATGGGATGATATAGTTTTTTTACTTCATTTCGTATCTGATGTTTTGGAAAACGAATGGTGAATAATATGTATAATAAATTTATTTTGATGGCTTTCTAGAATTGGTGGACAAATGTATCGGGTCCAGAATTCACATAATTATGAAAAATGATAAAGAACTCGTCGGAACATTACTAGGCTTTGATGACTATGTCAACATGGTATTAGAAGATGTGACGGAATACGAATCCACTAGCGAGGGGCGGCGTATTACTAAATTAGAACAAATCCTTCTAAATGGAAATAATATTACAATGGTATTTGTTCTCCTTTTCTACAGCAATTATTTTTCTTGTTTACTGAATAGTTTGCATGCATTGAGCTAAATCTTTTCGTTTGGTATTTAAAAACTGCCATGTCTAGCTTAATCAGGAAGCAGTTTGTATAATTGGGATTTTATGGTCCAATCCAGACACATTAATGAGGATTACCTCCTACGTCTATACCTATGTTATGCTGTTAGGAATATTTCTACCAGCAACTAATACTAACTAAAACTATGTTTTGTAATAAATACATATATGTACCTTCTCCCTTCACGTTTGTAATTATGGTGTTTGATTTTATTTTTCAGCTTGTTCCTGGTGGAGAAATGCAGGACGCAGCATAAGACGATGGAAATAAATACAAAAATTAGTTTATTTAAATATCAACCAACACATTATTTACAAATAGTGTAAAAATAAACCTATTTTGTACTCCCTGTTATATTATTTTTTGGTTTGTTTGTTGCATTTAATTAATTAGAATAATATCAAATTGTGCTATTCTATCTCTGCTATCTATGTAAGTATTTCTACTTGAAATACACAATTTAGTATTATAATTCTAAAGCACATTACCGCAAACTACAAACCCCCATTGTATGAATAAAACATTATATAATTAAATGAACCTCCATTAAACCAATACTAAGTATTTATAACTATTATGCAACAATGTAAGGGAAAATAGCACCTAATTAATTAAGCTTAGTATAGTACATAATAAGTAATGCATAAAGTTTGCAATGATTAGAAATTAGAACTTTACATCAAACTAATGTTATTGATTTAGTACCGCTTGCTACTTACAAGAAAATTAATTGAGAGGTATATTTAGCATTATGCACATAACACTATATTCTTATAATAACAGTAACTAGTACATTTGAGATCATGTAATTTCCAGAAATGACTTACAATTTAAAGTTTTATTTGATTTAGTTTTTGGAGAACAACGTTCATATTAGGTCGTGAAGTTGGCTCTTGGCACCAGCATTCTTCGTAAATTTGTATGTACAACTGCAACTGGTGAGAAGATACAGAATATTTAGAACAAGGTCTCAATCCTTGAGACACGACCTAAAAAGAGAACATATATGTTTACTTAGGTCAGCAGTTAGAAATTAGAATGACAATGATTTATTATGTACACTACGTGAGTTGACTTATTTACCTTGTAAATTATGGAATGATCTGCTTCTGCTTTGTAAGGTGTTTCGCGAGTAAGTATTTGCCACATGGAAATTCCAAAACTATAAACATCACATTTGTCAGAAGGGCAAATTCCGCGAAATAACTCAGGCGCTTTGTACGGTACTGTTCCATCAAGCTTAAAAAATTAGAATCATAAACAAATCGTAAATAAAAAATCGTTGTACATGTAAATTAAAATCATACCTTATAGGTAAACATCTTAAATCTCATATATTTATTCTATTATCCTTGTCTATTTACTAGGCATTGTATGCATATTTTGTCTACCTTGTTAAAGTCCGACATGAGCTGCAATTCGCTCATTTTTCTTGAGCTGCCAAAATCCGACAGTCTGCAACGATCCTCGTAATCAATCAGTACATTTTGTGGTTTGACATCCAGATGAAGTATCCCGTGAACGTGGCAGAAGACTAGAGCCGATCCAATCTCAATACACAGCTTTAGCTTTAAAGGCGTCTGTATAGAGATTCTGGGATCATTTAGAATTGCCAGAAGATTCCCCTTTCTTAACCGCTCCATAATTACCAAAGCTTTATCAGGTCCTAGTTGAAAAATATCAAGTACTTTTGCAATATTCGGATGTGATGGTAAATACATAGCATTTTCTTCACTTTTCATCGATTCAGAATGCTTGGCAGATTTTGTATTGACTAATTTCACAGCAACAGGCTTACCTAAAATTACAGAAGAAAACTTCAAATAAAAATAAATTGATATCATTACCTACTTTGCGAATATCTTGTCCAGCTATAATATATCAAAGCTGACATTTTGCCTCATCATAATCATTACTTGCATTAAATTAAGACACACCACTGCGTTGATGATGAATACACTTGTAGCACAATTGCATACTTAACTTAAGTATATCTAACGTCATATTATGACTACAATATCATATACTACGTCTATATGTCTATAGACAAAAGGAAAGGAAATATTCTACTTAAAGTCATATAACAGATAAACATTATATGCACGTAAGTAGATGGATTTACTAGGTAATTACCAGTACTTTCTATTCTGGGTTGTCTATATTCAAATACGTGTCCAGAATTATGCAGCAATAATTACTTTCACACAAAAGCGTCATGATTGTGACTGTTTTTGTTTGCAAACATTAGATCGCCTAAAGTGTGTATAATATGTATCTAATCTACTATCTAGTACTAATAGGTATTAGTATATAGTACTACATTCCTGTGCGTTATGTAATAACAACTGAAAAAGTTTAATGCTTCATACTACATGCTAGATTTATAAGATAGGTTTTGTCCAAAACATATTCTAACTACCCTTACCATGATAATTTGCTGTAATTACAATTCCAAAACTCCCCCTGCCCAAAATATCTTCAGGATTTAATTCCAGATTGCATTTCACCGCAACAAAATCCATGAAATCATTATCAAAATCATAGCGGCTTGAAGAGGATTTCCTTCTTTCCTCTTCTTTCCATAAGAAAGGAGATTGATCATGCGGATGCGGAGCATTAGACACACTGGTGTTAAAAGCTTGTGCCTCAGTTGGGAAAATATCAATAGGAGAACAAGGGTAAATATTGTCATTTTCATCTTCTAGCTCCGTTTTCAGGGAACTCTTCGGTGAAGGAGGAATGAGTTTACAAGTTACTTTTGTAGCCGTGGACTTTCCAGCATTGTCATTCTTATTTGATGGTGACTTGCAATTTTTCTTGTATGGTTCGTTGTTTCTGAGTGTAAAAGGCTTCGGCTTCCGTGGCCACCAATCTTCATTCTGTTTTTCGTTGTCATTGAATATTTCTTCCAATGGAACCCCATGACCAGCGGCTCTTTCAGGATATTTTGCTGACCTAATAGGAAATAAATTATTGATAATAAAGGTGTATACAACCCGTTGTGTTAATACGTAATAATGTTATAACAGACAAATGTAGATGCTATTTTGGGGACTATGTTTCATTTCATGACACTCCATTCATTTTTACCATCTCACCTAACGAGTTTTAATATAAATTACGATTGAGTACCTGTGCATGTAATGTAGATCTCAACATGCAGTAGCAGTTAGCAGCAGTTATTTTTAATTAATATGTTGAGTTTCCTGTACCTGGCTACCTGCACCTGTCTGCAACCTCATTCCTTGAACTCCTTAGCCCCTTAGTTTACCCTATCACTATATATTGTATATATACAGTTACTGAATGTAATTAAGCTTAAAATTACCGACTACCGACAATATCTCTAATCCCATATACCCCTTTTCAGAATGCTAATGATATTTTAGCACAGGCTACTGTTAAATGAAAATAATTATGTGTGTAATCTATCTAGGCTTTATTATAACTTATGGTAATCTAAGATGGGCTTGATATTAGATATTTTCGTAGTTCTTAAAAAATGTAATTCCAAATACGCCGTTAACCTCATCATTTTTTGTAACGGAGTGAGCATTACATAATTAAGTATATTAAATAATGATACTTGCAAATACAATGAAATATTATGTAAATGCAATTTTTAGTGTGTGTACTGTACTAAATATGTACTTAATTTGACTTTGTTCAATGCGTTGGTGATATAAAGTACTACCGCATGTAGGACATAATCTTATTTCACGTACCTGGAATGCCTACTAATTACCACACAAGATATATCTGTAATGCAAGTTAAGTGATACAAGCGTTGTTAACTAATTGCTATTTGAAAAATAGTTGGTCAAGAACTTACGATAAGCAGTTTTTGCAGTTGCCATTTTCTGCGTCTTCACAATCGCATGGTGCAATAATGTTATCAAGATTTTCATCCTGCAGTAAAACAGAAATGGAATTCCTTCGTGGACCCCATGGGTTATACTGATTTTGTCCATAATTGTCCCCAGACGGTAGTATAGATCTATGAGTATCTTTAAACTGAGTTAAGGTTAGCGAACCCCTTCGAATTGGACTTTGTTTGTTAGGAGTTTCTTTCTGGAGAGTTGACGAAAGCGGAGAACAATTCCAGCGAAATGAATCCGATCCTCTTCTGCAGTTATTTGCATAAGGCTTTTGAGTCGACGAATTTCTAAAATTTGTGCTTGCAATGTTGGCATTTTGAGGCCAATGTGTGAAAGATTTATTCGGGGAAGGTGTTTTTAATTCAGTTTTACTTATGTTCAGATTTTCACATGGAGATTTTACAGGAGAAGAAGAAGAGTTGTTAAAAAGGTTACTAAACCCAAGTTTTTGACACAATTCCAAACTTAGTCTCCTGGCTTGAGAATTTTTGAACAGAGGCGATAACGTTTCTCTTGCTACAGCCATTGTCAGTTAACGTCACTAGACATGAGTACTGATTTTTAAAGACTTTTAAACACCCGAGATGACATTCATGTGTATATACATTAATTAACAGATTATTAACACCAGGTAAATAATGAAACGGAGTTTCCTCTTGAACAACGGTGAATTACCGAACTTTTATGACTAATCGTAGTTCCTAAGTAAAGAAAATCTGACGAAGTTGATGAAAAGTCTTTTAATATGCATAATATGAAGTACATGTTGTGTACCGTTGTTTCTTGCTTAGTTATAGGCTATAGGCAGGTATATTATTAATATTTTTTTATGCTTCACGAGATAAAGCTTCACCACCACACTGTTCACGTTGATTACAGGTGTCAATAATGCTGAGCTGTATGCAAACAAATTCTATATGTAGACACTCATAAGAATTGTATATAAATAGCAAACGCTGAAATCCAAAGTCTGATCTGATTAGGCCATGCAAATTGTGATGACGATAATGAGCCAAGCTAACACAATGGAAAAAATAGAGAAATAAAGTCGACTCACTAGCTTTTGTCTACACACTTACTAACTAATTTGGCTTTTGCGTTCAAGTTTCTATTTTGCATCACAAAGTACTTACTTACTTAGTAAAAAGCTATGTGTAGGCTTTATTATTCTTCTAGGTAGTATTTAGTTATTATTATGTTACGTTACAATATACTAGAATCATTTATATACCAAATGTCATAGTCATAATATATGAGAATTGACTAGGATTGTAGTGTAGATTGTAGACGTAGACAATTATACGTTAGTACTTATATCTGGTAAAAAGAATAACTTATTTTAACACATGCATGCATATTGTTATACTACTACTACGATGCGATGCAGGGTTAGCTAGGCAGGATTAGTAATCTGTCTATCATATGCCTATGAACTGATACAATTGTGGTAAATGTACGCTGGTGGAAAAAACATTTTTTCCCTGGAAATCTGTAAACAGCAAAAAATTCACTGCTAGGCCGTTTCAGTCTCTTTTTCTTCCCTTCCTCCCTATTTTTCACTATTTTTTGCTAATTTAGCAGTGAATTTTCGGCTATCTTAGTAGAAGACCTCTCTTTGTCCCAATTATTCCATTGGGAAAAATGGAATACATTGGGAAATAATGGTCAAACGAAGATAATACGCCCCATTTCTATTTGGAAATCTCGTGGTAGAATTTAAGTTCAATTAAAATCACTATATTTGTGGGATCTCACTGCATTATTGGTAGGAATATGAAAAGTTGATCTTCAAAGGGGCTCATTCTTAAAATCATTCATAAATTCATTTTGTCGCTCGGCACACACCTGTCGGATATTTGTATAATATTTACACATATGGGTTTATTGTGCAACTTAATAATAGTGAATTAGGCTGTAATATGTATAAAATAATTATTATGTAACAAACAACACGAATTATGACGACCTACGACAAGTACTGCCCTTGAAAAAATGTTAGTTATTATTAAGTAATATTTATGCAAATATTCACGGTCTTAGCTTTAATATCGATAAACTATTTTAATCTCCTTCCCTAGCCGGTGTAAAATCCGTGATATTATTATTATATATTATATATATTAATACAATAAATAAATATTTGTTAATTTTTAATATTTTATATGTAATTTCTACCGCACTTGATAATAATAGCCATATCGTGCGGTACTATTATGTCGTAATTAATGCAACTCGCATAGTTCATTTCGTTGTAGAACTTTCCGTTTCCCCAGGGGACATGGACAGTACGCAGTGTATGCAGTGTAAGTCAATAGAGTAGCGCGTCATAAAATACTAAACATCTCTACTCTACCATATGAACTTATGAACAGTTTACCTTTATGTTCTTAAGAACTTAATAAATATACGCTAAATATAGGATACTTCACGATAATGGGGGATTATTAAAATCCCTTCTGTATGTAGGAAGGATATAATAAATATATACCTGTACGTGTATATATCTATTAATGTTGCTAAAATAAAAATTATTAGCACAACATGTACAGATAGATATACATCGTAGTCAAAAGAATTGGCCAGGCCAACTAACGAGCTTTAATTAATTACGATTGAGTACCTGTGCAATCTACTGTAGGACCAAATTATGACCATTACTATTTACTTATATCCACATAATAGAAATATTGTATCTGTATATTGAAAAATTGCTCTTATTTTGCAAAAGAAAGATGGTGTAATAACATGCCCTCCGGGAAAGGCAATACAGACGTTACAGAAACGGACGGGGTTATTTGCCCGATAAGTCTTATTTTCTTTGACATAATATGTAGTTCCTTCCTTAATACGTTGTCCGAAATGCAGATATCTAATGTGACTTTGACTGTAGATTCACAAGTACAAGAGTCTAGTACTTATGAATCTACTGACTAGCGTAATTTTACTTTAGAAGTACATAGAACAGATGAATAGTGTACTCCTACTAAGTGTACCTAAATACAAATAGTACCAAATAGTACTGCTGAAAGACAAAACACTCATAAGTAGTCATGATATTAGTATACGGTATTAGTAAGTTTTTTATAATTAAGTCCTTTCACTAAGCAAATCATAATTCGTCACATAGTAAGCTAAGCACACATATCCAGCCAGAAGTATTGTGTACTGTGTCACAAGTCACAACAGTCAAGAGGTAATGTAAACTTGTCTCCTGTCAAACTATGCATTGACAAAGTATAGCATCAATCACCTTATGAACAAACCATACTAACTCACCGTCATTACATTAGCAACATACACCCATAATGCAAACGCAATTACTTTCTAAATATATGTAATATACTAATAAATATGTACATATTTCTGTCTGCGAATAATAGTTGGCTAATGGAAATGGAGGTCCTTACCACAGATATACCTTGATAACAAAAACTGTTGTATCTACAAATTAAACGTATATTTATCTAGCCCAATGAATTAATTTTAGATTCTCTTTAATGGTTATAGTACCGGAGTTAAAATTAGTATCAACAAAACAAAATGCACTACCTACATTTACTTACTTACACTACCTACACTTACTAGGGGTGATCCCGTAAGTGACCCCTGGAAAAAACTCAGAATTTTACCAAAAACTCTTTATACCACACTGGTTTCGACTGTTATATTTGTCTTTCAGGATAGGGGTCTTGGGATCCATACCCTAAAATTAATGCATAATATAGAGAAGTGGAATCATGATATGAGCGTGACAATGTCAAATGTATCTGCCCTAAATAAGGATAAATAAATAAATAAATAAGGCTCTAAATAAATATCTTATCTGTTTCAATATTTCCTGGCTAACATTTTTATTTTGGCAAAATCGCAAGTTGCCCAATAAAGAGCTTTCCAATTATGATTTTTCCATCAATTATCTTTAAAATAAAAAATGTCAAACATTTCTACTTTTTCGGAATGTGTGAAATATGCATAGAACAATACATTAACCATTAACCAATAACCATTCTGATAAAACAAATATAACAGTCTAAACCAGTGTAGCACAAAGAGTTTTTTGAGAGGCTGTTCCAGGTGTCTTTTACGGACCACTCATTTTTAGATAAATATACGAAATGTAAGCAATTGCAAAATTGAAATAATATATTTATATGTAGTAGGGTGTTTAAAATCTGGGCATACAAAGATACACAGATAGAGATAATAAGTCAATATATTTTTATTATAACTTGATTAAACACCTATTTACAATAAAAAATTATTTTTAAATTAGGAAATTAATGTCGTCAGCGATGAAGCAAAAGCTTCACATTTTTCTTTTATGAGAGCCTCCATAAGCTTGATTTGTTTTTCATTTCCATGCTCCCTTTCAAACTTCAGTGCATCCTTAAAAATCGTCTGCAAAGATTTCTTTTTCAACAAACTGGTCTCAATAGCTCGGTTATAAACGATCCTACGTAGTAGTTGATAAAAAAGGTATTAATGATACTGCACATAACTACAACTGTCTGATTCCAAAAATAATCATTATATATATGCACTATTTCATATAGAAAATATTTTGAAATACCTTGCGCCATCGAAATCTTTAATATGTATTAGCATATTTGCATACATAATCCAAATATCACTTCTTTTAGGAAATGATTCTAATGTTGTTTCAAACATTGTTTTTCCTCGTTCCACATTCCCATGTTTCATCTCTAATCTTGCGATATGATTCGCCATGTCAACATCTAGATTCAAGAAGACACACAACTTAAGTTGGTCATTTTATCCAATGGACAATATTGTAACAACAGCACTGTAAAAAATATATCATAAAATTGTATTTGAAATATATCACTTTACTTACAATCTTTCTTGGTGAGATGTTGTTCACATCGTTGAAGCAATTTAGAAGCATCATTGGGTTTCTTTAGGTATTTAAACAACAGGTCAGCTTGAGTTTTCCAAACTTCAACTTTCTTTGGGAATTTTTTTAATCGAACGTTTTGGAGATCTTCTGCTTCCTGTTTTTCAAATGTATAAATGTAAAAGATGTCTGACTTCGCGGACAATTAAAATAGTACTATTGCTTAACTTTGAATACACACCTGAATTTTAGATGCATTTAAATAACTATCAATAGTATGCTTATACATCAGATAGTCATCACAACGCCGACAGGCCTCCTCAAAGGTCTCCTTTATCGTTTCCTGTAGCAAGTTGAAAATGTATTGATTATTTATCACTTTAATTTGCTAATATAGTTTTGTGGCAAATGATATAAAATGTGTAATATACCTTAGTCCCATGATCAATTTCAAGATTAATCAGAGCGCTCCAAATATTAGTCTTTTCCTGGTCTTCATTGAAAGATATTCTACTAAGAGCTCTCTTCGCTACGCTGCGGGCTTTGTCAATCTCGACACTCTATTGTATACAAAAATAATTTATTTAAAATGTAATATTTAAATCTAGGAAAATTGGCAATAGAATATGTAATATGTAATGTATTGTAAATACCTGCATATAAAATGCCATGTACGCTAACCAAACCATGGAGTTATTAGGAGAAGAGAACACCATCCTCTCGAAATCGTCAACGCTTTCTGGAGCTCTTTCTGGGTCAGCCAGAGCCAACTCCTTTTGCCTCAGTTCTCGATCCCGAATAATTTCTTTAGTTTTCTTGTTTTGTCTTTTCTTCTTTGAAGGCTAAACACAAAACAATATTGCTAATTATATTATATTGTGTAGCGAATGATTTCAGAAATGAGTCATCATCGTGTCACAGAGGTTTATAGCCTGACTCAGTCAGTCGGTAACCCAATAAACTGAATACACATGTACCTTTTTATCTGAGTCTTCCATTCCTGAATCATCTGAAGATTCCTCCTTTAATTCAACTTTAGGGACTTCCCAAAACGAAGAAGTTGCTAGTTCCAAAGAAGGTAATGGTTTTGCCTCTTCGATCGTCCCTTCTTCAGATTTTTTCTGCTTTTCATTTTTCTTCATTTTCTTTTTGCTCTTTTGTTCAGAGTTTGGGACTTCTATGACGTTACCATCTGAATCCTCCTCTTCTTTAATTTCCATTTCAACATCATCGTCAACTTCAATAACATCTTCAACAAGCGTTTTCTTTTTCTTTGTCTTTTCAACTGCCAATACTTGAACATCTTCCTCTTTGTTTTCTTTGGACTTCTTATTTTTCTTCTGCTTAGGCCCATCATCTTGTTCTGATTTTCGCTTTTTATCTTTCTTCTTCGTCCCTTCTGCATTTTTTGCAGGTGTAGAAGAGTTTTGTTTGTCGTTAGGTTCGTCGTCCAATACCAAAGTCAAAATTAGACGATTGGTCTGCAATAATTAATTGTAAACATAATTATGTTGAACTTTACAAATATTAATATAATTTATGTGTAGAAGTATGTATGTATATATGTAAAGTAATGAGAAATAAAAAATGACTAGGTTAGGTGAAAAATGAGCTTAAGTTTTTAAATGACGAACCTTTGAATCCACTTCCAGTATCTTATAGCGAACAACTTTACCAACAAAGAACACTGTCGTCAAATCAAGAATTGGTACTTTTGCAACTTTTGATGCTGGTACAAAACCCTAGATCGCACATTCAAAATAAATAGTTCAGTCAAAAAATTATTGGTTCGGATTTTTACAAGTAGGTTTTTAAAATTAAAAAATTACACTAAGTCCTCCAAAAAGAAAGACGTTCAAGCCTGCTTTGGACACACGATTCACCATAGCATCTCCGATGATACCAACTTCCGCATCTTCAAACGATGATAAAATAGCTCCATCACTTTTTATTAACTTTTTCTTGGCAGTTAGTTTAATATTACTGTCCATATTACTCATAACCTATAATTTAACCCAAAATAGGTAATAATAATTATTTTTTATGGATTGTTTCGTTTCACCAAAATAATAATATACATAACATCGAAATATTGTTTGCATTCCTTACCCTTGCTTTAACAAAAGAATCTACAGGATATTTGATATGGGGAAATGCAAGCGGAGTGTCCCCAAAGTGGATGAGAGGTATAAAGCCTTTTAAGCCATCAAAATTAACTATTGCTCCACTAGGCACCCATTTAACAATCTTACACTTAGCACAATCCCCAGCCTTAACTTGGTCGACGTTACCAAATTTTTTATCCAATACTGACCTAGAAGTAATTGTACGTTACTTAAAATTAGTTGGCATGTAATGTCAAATGGGGTGCACACTGCATAGTTTATAATTTTAAGTATTAAAATGATTATAAGTAGCTTACTTTTGGAAACTACAGATGTATATAAAATCAATCGAGCTAAACTCCAGTACACGACATTCGTGCTTAGAACCAATAGAGAATTGCTTGGATATTTGCTCTTCGGTCAAAGACATATCATCAGAGCATCTTTGAATAGCAACAATGCCTTTCTCTCCATTTGGGAATTTAACAATTAACCCTCGTTTTTCGAAGCGAGTCACATTCACTTTAACTTTGTCGCCTCGTCCATATTTATTATGAACTTCTTGATTTTTATGTGAAAATGTGTATGGACAGAATCCTGATTTTAAAGTTAAGTATGGGTCGACTCCATTTGGTAGAACATATAGAATTCTAGGGGTAATAGACGAAGCCATGTCTGATTGCATAGGTTGTCCCCAGAGATCATCTAAATGATCTTGATGGATTAATCCCGTCATTTCGGAAAAATAAACTTTCATTCCAGTTTTGTGTACCTGCAGAAATGAGTTTGCATAAGATTTGTACTTATTTGCCTATGGTCATTGTCATTGATTAAATTATGTATGTTGGCACTGGGACTTACATTTGTTACTGTTCCGTCGACCATCATTCCTGGCAAAAGAAGACTGTAGTTCAAGCACATTGGGTCTGTAACCATTGCATTAGCAACATCCTTTGTCATTATAGTCAGCTGTAATTTGGCCATTAGCCGGTGAATGTCACATTTTGTAATTTTGCAATACACTAGCTGTCCAACACCTTAAGTAAATAATATTACATAATTAAGTACATACATTACCTAGGTAAGAAGGTTTACTATTTGATATGTACTTCATGAATAATTACCTAATTTTCGATTGCCATTTTCTTGACGAATGTATGCATTGGTTGTACTATACGGCAAAAACGCGTTAACTCCTTTGATTCCACAATCCATTATATATCCGTGGTCTTCAAGACTTTTTACAGCACAAGTCAAATTCTGTCAGCATAATCAATACAAAAATATAAATCCAACTGATATTTACTTAATTACAATTTGCAATTGAAAGTTTATGCTTGTAAAATATTTAACTGACCATTCCATCCATTAAATTAGTCGCATTGTAACTTTTGTGAATATCGCTAGGATTCATAGATAAAATAACTCGAGTAGAATTCTTCGCCCTCTCCACATTAACAACTTTGACAATGACGACTTGGCCGACTTTAAACATTTGATCAACAAGTTGAACTTGATCCTTTTCCTAATTAAATTAGAAAGTTAATATTGTGGTTATCCAACTTCAGTAAAAGTTAATTTTGAACGAAAAATACAAAAGACACCTAAATAATACACTCACGTCATCGGTGAAAGTTCCTCGTTTAACTATTTTTTCTAACGCTTCAGTGTAGGGTTTTGAAATAGCCGTGATTGGAACAGCACCAGCTAGTCTGCCAGGGAGACTAATCAAAACTTCCTTTTCCTTTACTTTGGATACTCTTCCTAGGGACAGTACTCCCTCGCCCAAGGACTGTTATAGAAAATTAACAATTAAGCACGAAATTGATACAGGTTTTCTATTACAATAAGGTTATTCTTATGGTTTTAAACATATAAATATGTAAGACATTATTTGGCAAAAATGCTAGTTAGGCTACATTGATCCAAGTTATCCAAGGGAAGTTGGGTTGCATAAAGAAGATAGCTATAGTACAGTATAGCGCACGAGTATTTATTTTAATTATTAGCGTATTACCTCGTATGTCAGAGATTCTATGATGAAGTCACGCGTTTTTGGACCCTTTTCGTAATTAAGCAAATCACTTTCTTCACTAGTTAGGCCATTTGACGATTTCTTCTTTTTCTTCTTAGCGTCAGTGTTTTTTGTAATCTATACAAAAATTATACAATAATATATAGATGATAGGTATATTATCATTCTTTTTAGAATATCCTCTCTACCCGTGCCCGTGTGGATGCACCGCACACGCACAGTGCCTTCTGTTTTGTATTTTTAATAATATTGTGAATTACTAAAAGTACTTACTTTAAATAAGTCATCATCGTCTTCTTTAGTTTTCTGCACATTGTCATTTTTGGAAGATATCCTTCGGGGAGTTTCTTTATTGGGTTTCTGGGCAGGGTTCTTTCCTCTGGGGAAGTTTTCTTCCATTTGAAGTATCATAGTATTCCAAAACTTTGATCAAAATTTAAATACCTAAGTACACAGTAAGATATCACATATTAAGTTAAGTAGAATAATAATTATTATAAATCAAACTGTTTTTACATTAAATGTTTCATTATCAAAAACTATCAAAAAGCTTACCTTTCAAACTTCTATAAAAAGACGGAAGAAATATAAATGTGTGATGTGTGTTTATTTTATTAGTGTCTCCTGCTTGCATTTAGCACGTGCAAAGAGACATTCTTTTCAAAATTGCCTCTACTACAGCGATGGTTCTACCTTTTACCAGATATTAGCAATACATTCACAATTCAGAAGTTACATTGAACGACCGTTCTTTTCCGAAGCAACACACTGATATTTCCCCTTTTTTCAATATACCCACATTCCCAATTATCCCTATTTCTTCCCATTTTTACCAGCACTGAATTAATATTAGTACTGTTCAATGTTCCTAATAATTAATTACATACTTAGCATACTTACTCTAATTCTAATTTTTGTTCATTCGAAAATGCACACAATATACTATTATACAATACTAAATAGATACTATATCATCAATTCTTCCATAATAATAGTGTATTTGCGCATTTATATTGAAGAAGGAAGCATTTATTAAAATGAATGATTGCACAAAACGATATGGTAATAATTTTGACGCAATTTAATTGTAGATACAGAATTTAAAAAAAAAATATTATAAATCCTATAATTATATAAACGTTACGTTATCTAAATTGCCCAACTCCTCCGTTTTTTAATATAACCACAGGCATAGATCAAATCAGATATAGATCCTAAGCAAAACCCACACAACAATGGGGTTTATTGGGGGGTTGAAGTGGTCTCGTCTCCCAGAAAGGATGCAAAATCGAAATCGGTTGCTTCTGGCGCAAGTATCGTACCAGTGTTACTGTTGGTTTCTTCCACATATTCTTCTGGTTCTGTGGCCATTGTGGTGGTGGTTGTTTTTGCTTTACACACTCCAAAATTAAGTATTTGCAGTTCTGAAAATTTTAGTGACAGTTATTTTCCAAAACGAAAACGTTTAATTTTCGAAAATAACTTGTAGGTACAGGTTATTAGTGCTCTTTTAATGGATCATACTCAGTGAGCTTTTTACTCACTGAGCTTTTACTCATTGAGCTTTTTTACTCACTGAGCTTTTAC
>JAQFYC010000598.1:0-51676 GCA_034694165.1 Tomocerus mixtus
CTAAAGTCCATAGTAAAGGGAAAGTGCATAGAGATAGGGCAACTAGACTATACATAAAGATTAGACATTTGAACTTTGACCTGTCAGTTCCTAGCGCTACAAGGTTAGGTGGTTCTTCGAGAAGGAAATTGTCATACGGAAATCCGCTTCACCCAGTGCCACTAAAGGGTCTTCTAGGAGCATTGTCAGTGACGCGTTACAGCCCTTTCGCCACAGATAGAACAAAACTAGGCTCATCAGTGAAATAACTATTTATTTGGACCTGGGGCTGTAACACCTATGTTTATAAAGTTACCTTACTCCCTAAAGAAGCCGAGTGGCAAACAATTTCTTTCGATAGTGAACTATATAAAAAGAATTATTTAAATAGCACTTCTGCTGAATACCTGTCGCAGTTGTGACGCTTCAGAATATTCAGCGTTGTGAATTTTTTCTTGCAATTTTGGCATACGAATCCATCTTCGACTATGTCGTATTGAATATCTGAATTTGCGACTGAACCCTTTGCACCTGTTAAAAATACAAGCATTAGAATAATACAAGCTAGCAAACGTGTTATTAAAGTATACATCTTGTACATAAATGGTAATTTTTAGTTGTATTATGCATTTAAAAGATTACTATAGATTACCCTCTTGAGATCCTGACTTTAATGTCCCCGACTTTACATTTTTTGTTCGTTTAATCCCCCTTTTCACTTTTCCATCTATATTTACAGTTTCTTCAGTTTTGTCCTGACTATCCGTAACCGAACTGTCTATATACAAGTCACAGGAAATATGACTACCGAGACTCACATTACAGTCATCAAAAGGGATACTATCTGTTCCCAAAGTGACTGGAGCAGAATTTTCTCTAACTTCCGCCGAATTACTTTTGGAAACAAAAGTGTCATTTCCGCTGTTGGGCACTTGAAAACTTTCAGAATGCAAAAATTGGTACTTTTGACGTTCTCTTGACACTTTTTCGGTGATTCTGTTGATAAGTTGTTTTATTTCATTGTGCACCTGATCCAACTTAATATCCAATTGTAACAACTGCTGCGTATTTTCGGTGCACTCCTCACAAAATACATCGGCATCGAGATGGGCATTCCAATTTATTGTGGGAACTATTTCCTTGGAAAGGTATTTGCTACAACTGGCTACAATTTGTTGGATCTGGTAAACGTAACTTATACTCTTGTTTGTGGTTAGCAGGGACCGTAAGCTGTCGCCGCATAGTTGGCAGGTTTGCATTTTGGCTTCGAGAAATTGGCAAACTGAAAATATAAGCAAATAATATAGATGATAGATAATTTAATTATAATAAGTAAATTAATTGTTACTATTGTTAGTGTCTTATACAATTTTTTAATTTTATATACCGGGAAATGTCACAAACGTCTCCAAGGGACAGAATCCGATTAGAAGACAAGTGTTTTCAATTAAGTGATCCTATCAGTGCCAAGTTCATTCATTCTTCTTGTGAAGTGAACTATCATTTGTTATAACGTCAACTGAACAGGTGACAGGCAATTATTCTTCAGTAATCATAGTTATGCGATTGACGTATGAGTGTTTTTTCCGCGGTATCCCTAGAAAAGTAGACATTTGCAAATATTGATTAGGTAATGAAATAAAATATAAAAGACAGGTAGGTGACAGTTTGACAGAGATATATGGTAATATATGAATTAATGATTAATAAAAAACATACAAAATACAGAGTAACAAAATACGCAATGTTGAAACGAAAAAAATAGTAACATACTTAAGCAGTAAGTGACCCGTAACGTTAGTGAGTGCATCTTTGGAGATTAATGTTAATTATTTTATTATCATACTTTAATCAAAAATTAATATTTAATTGGACTTTTTTGAAACATTTTGTAACTCTTGATTTGATGGATCAGATATATTTTACACTGCGCGGTCAAACCTGCTAGATGTGAATTTAGGTCGACAGTCTACAGTGTGCCATTCTCGATCAGATACATGAAACGCGACCAATCTCATAGCGAATATCTTTTCATGAGAGAAATATACTAATCCGGTTTTAATGCTACAAAATACAAATTCTTTGAATCGTAAACATCGTCAGTAATTCATAATTTTGTAGACGTCTAATATAAATTGCATTCAAAAATATTATAACAGTTTTTGTTTTTTATTTGCTTTGTGTCTTTTCCCCATTTGCAATTTTGAATTTTATGCCAAGAGGGATATTATGATAATAATATATATTAAAGTGCCAGGCGAGCCGATTCCTCCCATTTTAATTATTCCCCTATTTTATTATTATGTATTGTGTAATGCATATTACGATGCCATATTCAAACGAATTTTTGTTTATCTTTGTTTAATATTTCTTGCTAACTAGAGCTTGCCTCTATGCTTACAAACTGTAAACTGTACATTCATATCAATTGACATGCAAAATGACATTATAATTAATGCTCTGCCTCATCAGCGTTATATACTTATGTTGTATTAATGTGCTTATGGGCAACGAATTAGTGAACAATTTGTTATTTTATTGTAAAATAAAGTTGCATTAAAAAATTACCCGACAATAACTCGGCATAACATTTTCAGCAGCCTACAGTTGCAGTTTAAAACAATTATTTGGTCTGGGGGGGGGAATACTTTATTAGTACACTGCCTTCATATGAGAAAGTTGTCTTAAGACACAGTAATTAGTAAAATAAGGTGTTTGTAATAATTTCTAGATGAAAGTAACGTAAATAAACGTATTTTTTTAACTATTGGGAGCAATTAGATGATAGTGTAAAATAGACACTGATTTCTTGATGACTGCTAACATTATATCCTTTGTTAGTTTCCTATTTAGTTTAAAACGCTTTCTAAAATTTTCAAAGAAAGCGTTTTAAATTATATACTAATTATAAATTATATATTTAAATCCTTTATGTTTTTTGCTAATTTGCTAGTATATATGTATTCATTATTTTTACAACAGTTAGCCTTACATGCATAAACTTATTTTGTTGACACAAGCGTACTGAGTGTACCGTGAACAATCGTTTGCATATACTTTGCGGAGATTTGTTTTGTAATTACTCCACTTTTCCCAATTAGCAATCGGTTGGGGGATGTCGCAACTTTGAACCTTTGCATAAATGTTACTTCGTCCATACTTGGAGATTCGAAATATTTCCACGAATCGATACATTCTTCCGATTGCGTGTGAATCCTTCCCATCAATTTTATCATTAAGAACCACATTGCGCCAACTGTACAGCCATAAACACCAAAAGCAACTATGACTGTACTTCCCAGTTTTTCGTGGAAATGTATAATGATCACATTGACAAGAACGACCACTCCAGTGATGAAAAAATTTAGAAATGATACTGCGTCTTTAGCAATATCTGCAATTAAATCCGTCAGCAACTTCATCGACCGACTCACATTGCAAATGTCTGGAGGTCGCCTCAATATTTCGATAGTTTCATAACTCTGGAGGTTCATTCTAAAGTAAAATATAATTATTGTATTTTAGTCAATTGGCATTACATTCGCAATATGAAAAAACTGTCTTTTATATTTCCAACATCTTAGCCAATACAACTTTTAAAATTTGGGAGAACATTTAAGTTGATTTAAGCAAACTCTGGTTGCAAACCGAGAAAAATGAGACATTCAGATGAACTGAAAATATGGCTCAAATCCCTATAGATTTCTAAATCTCTTAATAAAAAATATTTCATAAGGCGTCCCAAAGCTTGACGACATACTTTAATTAATTCGTTTACTAAAAGAACTTACTGTAATTCGGAGGTGATCCTTTGGTATGCAATAAAATATAGACATAAAAGTGACACACAAACGCTATTTAATCCCCAATAGTTCCAATTAATCCACAAAACCGAAATCTCGACGAATGTGATAAAAATAAAATTATGGCGATATTGTTCGGGAAACGTTGAAATAATACTGAATGGTTCGTTTGCCGATATTAAGTCGGCAACTACCATCATAAATGGATGTGTTAATGCAATAGAAAACCAGGCTGCCGTCAAAATATCTCCGGTCGAGAGTTGCTGCAGATTTGACTTGAGTAAATATTTCTCTATTAATTAAAACAAACAATGCTACATATTAAATATGTACCTTGCCAATAAATCGCTTTAAAATTTATCAAAGTTGGTCCGGCTTTGCAAAATTAGTCGCACGCCCAAGGTCCCAAGGTAAGAAAATTATAACTTTAAACATTTTAATAATTCAATTTTAATAATTCACTTCTTTAATTTTCCAGAACGTATTTTATAGCTTTTAGCGGAATTATTCTCATAATGGTTCATCTAATGGCTAATTTGTAAGCCAATTTTAGCGATCATTTTTCCTGTGTCAATTAACTTACCTTGAAAATCTGGTATGAAGCAATATAAAGCATCGTTTACTAATTGCACAACAAGCTTCTTGTGCATATAAATAGGAAACTGAACGATGAGTGGAATTCCATAGCCAAGGGACAAACCTAGATTTATTATAATTGCTGCAGAACGCTTATAATGGACAATTTCGACAATGAATTTGATCAAAACACAAAGCCATAATATTATTTGACCAGAAAGGGAAACAAATCTCTTCTTTTTATACCACCGAGATTCGTCCCAATAAACTCTCTGTCTTTTATAACTATAACGAATAGGCACGGTCCCCAAAAAATTACCCCAGGTGACTATGTAAAGGAAAACAACTTTTGTGGTTTTAGTTAGTATCATATTTTGTTGATGCTAATGGTAAGACAGCTAGTAGGACAAATGAAGGCAAAGCAATGCATAGAATATCCTTGTACCTTGACCATTGAATTAAATGTACATACGACTGAGCAAAGTTTGCCAAATTGTGTATGAATTTCACCATGCACAGTTAGGTAATTATATGGCGAAATAATTTCTTAACAATAAATTAATTCTAGACAGAGTTTAACTATTTGTTATCCTTGAACAAGGTTTCCACTAAAAATGCCATATTACGAATATTTAATATCTGATATCCATATCAGTATAAAGTACCTAATTTACCTTTTATATATTGTTGACAAAAAATATGTGCTATGATTTTACTATAATACACTTATTTCACTATAAAAGTAGTAGAACAAGTAAATTATTAGGTTTTGGTGACCTACTTTTCGTAGAACAGATAATTATCAGTTCCATCTTGCAGCGAAAACAATAAAATTATGTTTTGAATATGTTGCAAATATTCCTATGCAACCTTCTTTACTAATTGTATAGCATTAATATGTATACATAGCATACAATATTCAAACATGCAGATTATTTATATTGATGACCATTTTCTCCTAGACATGTAAAACTGCTCTAAAATCTTGGCCAGGAGCATAAAGAGAAAGTCAGTCAGAAATGTTTACAAGAAAGCAGGAGATCGTTGAAATTTGGTAAGAATTTAGTTGTAGAGCCTCTATGCAATTGAAAATAATCAAACTGTATTAATGCTGAACTATATAATTTTGTATATACTTCACCTTCAAATAATTATTGCGATACGAACTTGCGAAACACAATAATTAGAATCTGTCCATTATTTAGCCTTTTATTGTATACAGTAAGTAATGATTCTGTACGTATTTATGCTATTTTCCTGTAATTCTAATAATTCCAAACATAAAAAATTAATAAATGTTTACAGAAGTCTGCTGGTTTTCCTCTGTTTGGTCATTATTAAGGAGCTTGTCTCCTTTATGGTTTTGTTTTGTCTGTCTGTCTGATTGCGGTGTAACTCAAAAACGGTTTGAGATATTGACTGTATAATTTACAGGCTCCTTTTCTACAGCGTTTACGGCGATTTATTATATAATGTTAAAGGATTGGGACTTCGACTTTCCAATATTTTTTTTATTACGTCACAATTGACAACTTAATCAACTTAGTTATGCATTTCTTTAAATTCATTTTCTATTTGAATTAAAATATTTACGTCTAGTTACATCACAGCAAACCGAATCCAATATATTGAGCACTCCAAGATATGATAAATTAAGGCCAAAGATTCTTTGTAGTCTGAGACTGCACAAGATTACATTAAGATTAAGCAAACGATAGCTTAATCTACGGTCACGTTGATTCATGCATCCTCAATCCAAATGATTCTCACTTGTTTGGAAGCTCCATTATGAGATCAAAGAATGTGCAGATACATTATGTTGAAACCTAACGTACTTAGGGACAGAATGGACGGAGACACCAGTCTCATTGAAAAACTTGTTTTCAACCACTTAATAAAGACTCTTTAGTGATATTAGCACAGTGATATATTTTATAAAATCATTATAGTATCATAATCGCAAAAGTATACTCTGCATGTGGTTAACATTGCATTGTGTTTGTGAAAATATAATAGAGAGTGGGATAGATATACAAAATATTAAATATATGCAAATGCATGCTATTTGCACTAACTGTTTGCAAATGTGGGGAAGTATTTATATTGTTCGTCTATGGTATGGATATGTACAGAGGATTATAAGTTTGGACTGTGTATTTTATTTGGATTAATTATGACCTTGTATTAATATTCATAGATATATCTGCACTGTCAAGGTTATTATTAGATAACTTCTGGTTATATTCACAAAGACAAGATACTAATGCAATAATAATCGTTAGGTAATTAATATCTTAATACCAAGATTCTAGTCAAGTTATATACTTAAAACTGTAAATGTCCTTGAAATAAGAAGATAGCAGTCCCGATTCAATTATTTAGGTACCACAACCCTGAAAGAGCCTGTTTCCATAATATACAATTCACCATCAGTTTAATTCTTGCGTTCTATCCTCCACCAACCTTAATTTAAAGATCATATGGAGTGAACTGAAGTTTGGAGTACAGCAACAAATATTAAATTCAAATACAGATACTAGAAATATCAATTTCCTGCAATTATCCCAAATTAAACATTTAATATTATTTCACTGTCACACCCTCTTGTCCTTTTGCACATTTTATTATGAGTCCTATTTTACCCTATGAAGAGAGTAAGGAGTATCCCGTTGCGAAATCTTTGAATGAGCTAAGGTCTCAAATACACTCTATATTTCAGAAGGACAATGTTAATATTGAGCAGGTTAAAAGTATGATGGAGTCTTACAAGAGCAATCCCGAAGAATGGAACAAGTTTGCAAAATTCGATCAGTACAGGTAAAATATTTGTGCAAAACAATATCACCAATTAATAAGTAACGTTAACCATATAAAAAATACAAATATTCTGCTCAATTATTGAACATCAGGCTAAAAGGTATATTTAAAGGATTTGATATTGCAAAAATTACAATTCCAGTTGAAATGCTTGTATGTGACTGAAAATTAAGATGTGCTATACAATTGCCCTGAATTTGTAGACTTACGAGAAATCTTGTTGATGAAGGAAACGGCAAATTTAACCTGATACTTGTATGCTGGGAGGGTGGACATCGATCTTCTATTCATGATCACTCCGATTCTCATTGCTTCATGAAAATAATGCAAGGCTCATTAAGGGAAATTAGATACGATTGGCCCAAGTCAGGTGAAGATAAAGGTCTGCAAGAGAATGCCCGTCTTGAGTTGCCAACGGATGATGTCTCGTATATGAATGGTAGTCCAATGTTATATTAATTGCCTTTATTAAGTAGTTGATAAACCACTATATGAATACTTTATCCGCCTGCCTTACTGGGCACTATAACTATATTGACAGAATCTACCAACTCCTGTGGTATTTGGTACAGAGCCTAATATGGGTATGCAGAAAGTACCACTATAGATATAGCCACGCCCACCAAATTTTTAAATAGTAGTCTGGCAAGTTCGTATCTTCAGAAAGTTATTGATAACGTCATGAATGCTAAAATGCAAATCTCAATTTAACCTAGAATATAGGGAATTTTGATATTTTATGAGAATTTATTTAATACGTGGCTCTACAAACAATATAATATACCTTTTAACTGTTACTATCACATCTTTAGTGACAATATTTCTTGGTTACATCCGTTTCGCAATGGTTTATTATTTACTTTGGTTTGATTTTGCTAATAGAAGTATATAGAACTACAAAATTTAGTAATTGAGTATGGCTTAGTATGTAACTATAAATCAATATATATTTTATGTATGGAACTCAATATTTTTGACATAATTAGATTCCCTTGGTCTTCACCTAATGGAGAACACAAATCCCACACAGCGAGCCGTCAGCCTTCATCTGTATAGTCCTCCTATTAAAACATGCCAAATGTTTGATAAGACCAATGGAAATAGCACTACATGTAAAATTGCATTCTGGTCCAAATTTGGGGAGCGAATATCGGACGTAAGTCAAACCACTTAATTGTAATAAGGTGTAATATTCAAAAAATGGAAAAAATATAAGTATATGAAGGATTCTGCTCCAATTTATTTACTTAGTTGCACTTGCTAATGCATTTATGAATATATTACTTTAGGACAGCGATATCGGACACACATCGTCGAACACAAAATAACTAATTGCAAGATGGCATACAAATAAACCGTTTAAACAGATGTAACCGAGAGGGAAATAAAAGGTTGAACCGTTTAAAGAAAAAGTTTGAATTTATTTGAAAAAGTTTGAATTTATTTGAAAAAGTTTGAATTTATTCGAAAAAGTTTGAATTTATTTGAAAAAGTTTGAATCTATTCGAAAAAGTTTGAATTTATTCGAAACTGTCGAAAATGTTTGGTAGGAATCAATGTTGAACGTCTTGACTCTTACTACTGAGAGGTGTACCTGAAGCTTGGTTATTTAGTTTTGTGTCGGGTGCAATTAATCGAGAACCCTTGCCCGCTGCTACTGAAACACCTTGCCACCTACTACTGAGAGGACATACAGACAGACAGACAAGCGGACAAACAGAGTCTAGTCTTCCCATAGAGAGCGAACTATGTTCCCTCTCAATAAATGACAGTATGACAGCGAGAGCAAGCCAAAATCTGGAGTACGATTGAGAGATATTGTCATTTATTACCAGCGAAGCTGGATATGCTTTCGTTATGTCACTCTGTCTGTCTGTCTGTCCCGACGATAACTTTTAAAGTATACGACGGATTTCAACCAAACTTGGCATACATGTTCAGTGATATACGGCTCGATGCAGTTTGACAATGGTCAAAATCAGACCACCCCAAGGGGTACAGGGTGTATATCTATATTTTTCCTATACCTCACCATGTATTGTAACACAGCATATATTACCCGCGGAGTACTATACGCATCGTAAGTACTAAGCAATAGATTCACACAGTATAAAGGATAAATTTTACTTTCTAACAATGCCCCAAGGCATTGGGGCAATTTGAGATTTCACCAAAAACGGACTGTATTATGTGTGGCGATGTTTCAAATTCACTTTTTATCTGTTTTTACGCATAATTAAATAAAAATGACACTTTCGCTGGTCATTTATAGTGATATTAATCAGTTTATTGACTATGTATTGACTACTGTATAAAATTTTGTTGGGAGTCGCAACGTTCGTTTTCTAGTATTTATTTTGGCTGCTTCACAAAATAAAATTATGGATGTCATAAAGTTATTCGGGCAGAAAAAATTCATAATGTTTTGACTCATATTTCCTTAAGCCAGGGGGCACTGAGATTTGGAAATCATTCCTAAAATAAATCGACCCCTAAAGCGTAAAATGTAAAAACCATTATAACTATAACCGAGTTTGCCCACCGGAAGTTCCCCTGGTTCGTTTTCTGGAACATTCACGGGATTAATTTGTTAAAAACCCCGTACACATGATGATAAATTAAACACCTACATCAATATATTATACCAGATATGAGGCAAAATCTGACTTAAAATTTTTACAAAATCTTAACAGTTTCCAGGTATGAATATTTTTTTAATAAAATCTTGTTTCGAGGATACGTTACAATATTTTATCCCAAATAAGATTTATGATATTAAGGACAAAACAAGGTTTAGTTGACAAAAATTTGCAATTTGTTGCTGTGCTACAGGTAACTATTTTCTATAAATACATGCATTCGTCATTTAATTGGCTATTCAAATTGTCGCTAACCGATTGCCACTGACTTCCTAAATAACCACATTTTAAATGTTTAAAATTAAACACTTCAAACGAGTTAGTTTGAAAATTATAAACGTTTATAAACTTTATAATCTTTTAATTTTAATAATACGACAAACTGGCAACAAGTAATACAAACAAATATTTAAATTCAAAGGATGCAATGGAGCTTCCAGCAGTGGTGGATGGTGTGGACGGTGTAGTTGGTGTGGTTGGTGTAGTTGGTGTAGTTGGTGTAGTTTGTGTGGTTGGTGTAGTTCGTGTGGTTGGTGTAGTTCGTGTGGTTGGTGTAGTTGCCGTGGTTGGTGTAGAGGATGTGGATGGTGTGGAGGGTGTCGATGTTGTGGGTGTGGTTGGAACTGGTGTAGTTATTGGAACTAGTTCAGCACAAGGAATTGTTGGGTCTTGAGTTATAAAATTTGTAGGTGGTGTGGGAAGATTGAGGCATTCGGCTATAAAGATGAAAACGGAATATTATTGAATAGTAAAACGTATTAATATTCATTCATAATTTTATTAAGAATGAAAGACTGAACGAAATAACTTACTGCTGCCACCTCCAATGATGCCGATGAAGTCCAAAATGGTGCAATCCTGAAACACAGTAAAACATTATTAAATTATTATACTAAGGGGGAATACTTTATTGCCTTCATTGTTACTTTCTTCGTGAAAGAAGGTTGTCTTACAACACAGTGATAAGAAAACCTAGTAATTGCAATAATATTATAAGCGAAAGTAACGCTAGCTAAAAGTAAACGTAAATAAATTACCAATTTGTAAGTATGGGAGAAAATATGTGATAATGTGTAAAATAGACAGAATTTTTGATGCCTGCTAATATTATATCTTTAGTTAGTATCCTATTTAGTTTGAAACGCTTTCTGAAATTTTTAAAAAAAAATGTAGGGACAGTTCCTCGAGACCATAGCTCATTGGTCCAATAATTTCAATATCTTTGTAGTTAATATTCAATATCTCCATATTTTTATTACCAGCGAAGCTGGATATAGGGACGTAGTCAGTCTGTATACAAAATAACGTTTGGTATACATGTTCATTGACATTATAGCTCGGACCAGTATGAAAATGGTCCAAATCGGACCACCCCAAGGCGTATCTATGCAAAATCTTTAGATATTGATATTATTAACTGTTAGGCCCTGAAATGTTAACATGGCTTTAGTTTACTATTCTTAAAACGGAAGTTTAGGACAAATTCTTTCCTTGATATTGCATATACAAAACTTTAAGAAAAATTATAGGGTTCAATCCAACTTTCATGTTACTGAATTCCAAATCGAGAATAAATACAAAACCCATAGTATATGCATTTTAAAATTTTTTGGAGATTAGATTGCCCAAGATATGAAGCAATGAGACTATGTTATACTACTTTGGTGGCAAGCTGATCGGTCTTTATTGTAAACTGCATACAACATAATATATGCGTGCAAAATTAAGGCGATTTACTAAAAAATGAATGAACAGTGAACAGTTTGTGTAACTACCTATAAATGTATGACTTCTAATAGCAATGCTATAAATTCCCGTCACGACTACTTATAACTTTTTAATTTGTTGCCTATTAATTAAAAATATAATATTTCCAATTGGTGTGAGAACAAATATCCATACCTTTACTATATTATTTGCCACTTCTGTGATAAGGGTTTCAATTGGCTCCTTAAGCTGTCCCCATATAAGTTCAAAAAGGTCTTTGATTCCAGCATTGAATTCTTCCCAGTTAATCTCCTCTCCATTTATTGCCAGTTTTTCAATATTTGCCGAAGCCGATTCAAACTCAATATTTATATCTGTTCCACTCAGCGAAACCTTTGTACTCTGATCGCTTTTTCCATTGTAGCCAAGAGGAACAACAAATATAGTTACAACAACTTTGAGAGCATTCAGTTCTCCTGCAAGGGCACCCAATCCTGTCACTACTGTTGCTGGAAGCCCATCTAGAGCATAGTTAACATCAGCAGTGTAGAAACCCCGGATAGCTACACGTGGAACATCAATCGTAACCGTAAGCCTCTGTCTCAAAGGTTGACCTATTGCAGGTGCCCCTACAATTCCTATGTCGTATGTCATTGTGGGTAGTCCAGTGGCAACTCCCCCACTAGATTTTAAATTTTTTTCAAAAAAGAGAGTATTTATTGTAATAGAAGAAATGACATGAAATATTGGCTTCGGTAATAGATTTTTATATTTATATTTAAACAAATGTGGTACCACAATGAGAGAACGCCAGTTAGGGCTGAAACATTGAGTGAGCTGAGGTCTAATTGTACATTGTCAATAAATGTTGGATCTGTCATATTGGGTAAAATTGGAGTTGGAGCTCTGTTTTCCTGTGTTATAGTCACTGTAACAAAAAATAATTTGCATTACGCGAATCATAGTTTATTTTATGAACTAAATAGGTTGTGTTTGAAAGTAGAATAGAAATAGTTTACCTGGTTTCCTCCCATAGGAGTAACCGAAAAATAGCACCACGAATATGATAGCCTTAAACATTTTTAAGATAATGTTACAACTGCCGCTTTGGAAAAATGACACTTCTCAGCTTGGTACCGACCAATAACTACTTTAAAAGGATGAATTTATTCCACTTTTCATGTCTCACCTGGTGACCTTACTGGACAAGTGAAGAATTACATATTGAAGTGTACTTAATTTATATCTCATATGTTAAATGATAACATTCGATGATCGATATATATAAATATGTATCTACACAACTTAGGAAATATTCATCAATTAATATAGCATAAAATTCCTGATATTCGAATTAATGTATTAAAGATTGCAT
The DNA here is from genome assembly GCA_034694165.1 of Tomocerus mixtus. Taxonomy (NCBI): domain Eukaryota; kingdom Metazoa; phylum Arthropoda; class Collembola; order Entomobryomorpha; family Tomoceridae; genus Tomocerus; species Tomocerus mixtus. The sequence goes on from JAQFYC010000598.1 coordinate 12,897, forward strand.
CATATGATGTTTATCATGTTGTATCAACCAAATATTGTAAGAGGGTCTCCATTGAAATTAATTAATTTCTATTGTTAATTTAAGGGTTGGTATATTAGCCACCTGTCACAATTGATGAAATAATCCAGCATGTCTAGTTGTAATCAATATTGTGCGTCTTATCTATAGTTTTTGAGTTGAACGTTTGTTTGCTTTACATATTTTATCTATATCTACCAATGAGTCAGTAGTACAGTATTACAACTCAGTGAGTATGAAAAGAAACATCTTTGCACGTAATTTAATTAAATAAGGAGTTGTATAATTGACATGGGTACAGCGCATGAAAATATTATATTTCATCCAACAAAAATTATAATTACAAGTGTTCGTGCGGACGAATACCTGATAATGAAAAATGAAAGCTACTGTACATTTGGCATGTGTGGCTTAAGTCTCCGGGAAAATAACTGAAACAATGAATACTTGAGATTTTATTATTTCAAAATTCGGGAGATCTGTGTTCTTCTAGCTTAATTTTAAAAATTCAATTCATATTTACATTAAGGATATTGAATATTTTTCAACCACATTAGCCTATATAGTAGAGTTCATTTTTAATACAGGATTGTGGTTGCATAAGACAGACTCGCAGTCTCAGGAGGGCTTCATCAGGGTTTGAATACCACAGACATGTACTTATTATGTCTGTCCGATAGTTGTGCTAAAGCATATTATTGAAATTGGTGAGGTCATAAAAGGTTACCACTTCATTGTATTTTATTGCCATGAGTGACACCCCATTTGCCACATATTAATTGTCACTAAAATATTGTGGGCAGACCGGCAGAGACAGAACTCAGCGTGGTGGGCCTGACTTTCCCAATGACCTATTATAATTTGCCATTAGACAGTCAGTGTATCAAATAGCAAGGGCATCATGAAATATAGTAACTCCGTCATGAGCTATTATAGTGTCCATGCATTAGTAATTGCGGGCACATGGATGAACAGGCAAAGCATATATTTCTATAAAAAAAATTCTTAACCACTTAATACAATTAAAAGGATCAGAATGTGAATTATACTTTGTTAAACAAATATTCTCTGTGTTCCACACTAATGCGTTTAGCACATTAAAGGTAACCTATTTTGGAAGCAAAATGAACTAGCGCAACCATGTAAACTCCTGCAAAAAACTTTAAAATTTTGCCATTGCAGGATTCAATAACGGGTAATTAAAAAAATCCATTTTTTTTCTGGAGATGCTTTCAAGGTTCTGCTCGGCCACATGATTTCCCGATTTTTGAATTAACTTTTAATTGAGCTAGAAAAAAATTTCAAAGCTTTCCCGGAAAAATATTTCTGATTGTTTTTCTAAACAAATGTTTTCGACAGCTTATAGTTCGAAATTCACAAAAAACAAAGTCATGTCTCCTTCTCCGATTACTAAGCTTAATTTAGGTAGCTCATTCATTCGGATTAATCAAGTTCTTCATTAATTAATGGAGTAGGAAAACACATGTGTTTGCTTCCCCTGGTGGCTACCCTTAACCATGAAATAAGCGCCTCTATATAACAGCTCAAATGGTCATGGTCACCATATGAACATGTATATACTTAGTAATAGATAATATTATACTTTACTACTTGAGTGCAATATGCCACCTGTTCCTTCAGATTTTATCAACACCAATTGATTGAGTAGTTGACAGTTTCAATTGTCCGTAAGATATTGAATATAGATGGAACAATTTTGCCTTTTATTGTCGTAATTTATAATTTGACAGCTTTTACGATAAGATAATCGTTACAGATTTCATTTTTACATTAATAATCCTCATTTGCATCATTTACAAAAACGTAAGTGTAGTAACGTAATTAAGTCGTAATCTCTAGGATATAGTCATGGAATAACAGGTGTTTGAATTGGCACGGTCCACATTTAGTTTACCATGAAATGCAATAATATTCTGCATCCAAACGCCGAATATTTTATGGCTTGTAATTAATTGACACAAAATTTTACTAAAAGCGCCACATAAAAAAATTAGCACATTCGCCTATTTGATTTTGTACATTAATTTACTAAAGTTAGCATTCGTACGTATAATTCATAATTTAGGAAATTACCAGTCAAATAAGTCCATTAAGTCAAAATTATTGTCTTTGTAGAGGTGGTTTAGTACGTTGAGGGCGGCCAGGTAATGTTATAGATAACATTATATTTCAGGTTCAAACGATAACTCACAAAGTTTTCCTTAGCATAATATCTGGTTTATGATGCTCGTTTATGATTCTTGCTACGTATTTGCTGCGTTAACGGATTTTAATGCAAATAAACCATGGCAAATATGATATAAATAGTGTATCGGTGCAAAACATATGGAATCTCACATTGTCAGATATGATATAATACATTATTAGTCGAATTTCACAACGCTCCACATAATACAGTCCTTTTAGGTCAAATCTCCAACTGCCCCAATTAGTTAGGGCATTGTGAGAAAGTTAGTACCCAATGCTATTGATATATTTATAACAACAGAGTTCAAAAAAGTTGACCACTTCAGAAGTTGTACCCTGGACATCATCATCGGACATAAGCCGGACAACTTTTTCCTTGGCCTCTGTAGCCCATGTATAACTCCCCTTTCCTCTCACTCACCGCCGCCACTCCCAGAAATGTATCATGGAACCGATACATTAAAAAAACGTTGCTTTCTGACAATACAACAGCTTATTTGAGGCAACAGATTTGATCGAAAATGAATATCATTAAATTCAATATTCAGAATTCAACTAGTCAGGTTCAAAGTAAAGTAGGGGAACGTTGAATTGAATTGAATTGAATTTATTGACACAAGAATAACTGTTTTGTCACATGTTGTCCTCCTTCATTGTCATGATAACAGTACTATAAGAGATTAAGGTTCAAATGAATTAAATATGATTGTATAAATTATATTGTCTATATAAAAGCACATATCAATATTATGTCGTGAAATTCACATGACAATGAATTCGTCATACATAAATGTTTCTCTTTCTAACGTATTGTATATTTTTGTCAAAACTTGCGAGGGTTTTACTTTGCTTGAGATGCAAGGGCGGCAGGAGCAGATCCACAAAATACGCACTGCGATAACAAAATGTTTTCCTACCGCCAGCATAACCTTAATCAGTTAACTCAACATTTAATTTGCTTAATAGGACTTAATAGTGCTGGATAATTTTCATTTTCGAGACAAATCTTGTACAAAGGACATAAAAGTGCAACACGTGATGTATGAAATACATTAAAAGTACAAAATATAGATGAAATAAATCAAAAAATTGAAAATGTTGAAGTCATGAAAACATGCGACATAAACTAAATATACATGCCAACCTAGTTGAACAATTGAAACTCATTAGCCTCTACCAATTTATTAAATTTTTACTTTATATCGTAAGTAATTAAAGTACAGTGTTTATGAATTAGGGTGAAAAATATTAAGTAAGCGAAAATGATGGCGTATTAAGTATGCAATGCATATGAGCTAGGTGGCATAAATCATTCCAAACGATTATCCTCCTCATATATAATTTTATTTCATGTGCACATTAATTTAAATAATAAAAATTTGTATAATGTTATATAAATACCTATTTTGTACATTTATGTATGCAATTAATACGCTTATATGTAAGTGATAATGAACACTTTGCCATTTGACACTGACACTGCCCCTGCTTGTACATTAAAAAGCAAGTAGGTATTATTTTATTATTACCAATACATTATAAATTGCATTACCATTATCATATTATCATAAATATTACATTCCAATCCAAAGCTTATGTTTACGATAAATCGATAAAATTGACAGCATGAATGATATTGATATAATGTGAAAAATGAGTAATATAACAGCTCTATAGTTTGGCATTTTTTATTCCATAGAGCACCCGTATGTCTTTCTGCAAACCGTGAAGCGTGGCCTAAATATAGAGTACTTATTTATATAGTTTATGGCTGGTAATTGTCGTGGAATTTGTGTAGATTTCTTTGTGCGACGATTTTGAGGGACTACTGACTTTCGTGAGAACAACTTTGCGTAACACTGACTTTTACGAGGCAACTGACTGACTGTCTTTGGTATGAGCATGCCTCTTATTACTTTTAAGTGAGTTAAATGTATGCACAAATATTGTATGTAGGTAGTATACTTCATGTAGTGTTGCATGACCCAATTTTTGTACTTTTGTAGGGGATGTGACATTTTACACCGCGTCACCGTGAATTGATATTTTCAGGAAATTCCTTATTTTGCATTTTTACCTAACCTAACCTAACCTGACTAAAAAGATTCGAACCTCAGTTTGCTTTTCAAAAAGGGCTATATTCTACAAACTATTTTAATATTTGAATAATTTGTTTCTTAGTTCAATACAAATGGAGAACCGTGAGCACAAGTACTAGTAAGTTAATCTAGTGTTATGCATACCACGGAAAAGTCAGTAGGTATTATGCAAAGGCATTCCCACGAAAAAGTCAGTAGTCCCTCAAAATCGTCCCACGGAGAAGTAATGCGCTCTTTAAAGAACGCTTCACCACGAATAAGTATTACAAATTCCACGACAACTAATAATATTTAGTTATTAGTTAGCATGTTGTATCTTGTTTAGGAATATAATTTAAAGTCGTATTACTGGTAATGCAACATCTTATAATATGTTAATTAATTGTAAAAATAATATTTTCAACTATATTTTTGCCTTTGCAGGTTAATTTTGTAATTTTAGGACAGTTAGGAAGTAAAATAATATTTAAAAATTATGCATTTTATTTAACCATAACCATATATTATTATATATAGTTATCTTATTCAGGGCAAATATCTGCGTACATACTAAGTGTATTATTGACGTGGGCATGTGAATTGAGGCAAATGGGGCACAACACACAAACAAAAATCCCCATTTTACGTAGGTAACCATAATTAGTTGAAATATTTTGCGTACTGGGTGGGGTACATTCTTCTATCTATTGTTTTTGTTATATATACCCCGCGCTACATATACTATGTAGTCTTTGTCTCATTTCAGTAACTACTTGAGTCCGTGCGGGTCATTGTTATTTGAAGCATTTAAATGTTATCGATGAATAACGTATTTATTTGCATTCATCAATAATTTGACACTTGATGTGATAAGTAATTAATCAATTCCATTCAATACGTATATGTACATACCTAAGTTGGTTTTAGGTTAAGTAATTTAGGTCATCAGTATGATACCAAGACGCCAAGAAAAGGATGTCCAACGCTGGATGGTAAAATGTATTTTTATATTTTCCAGCTCAGAAGAAAAACGAGTCGTTCAAATAATTTAGAAAAATGCAGTAATCAGGCGAAGCTATGCTTATCGGAATTTAAGTAACTGATATACTATTTTATGGTATTGAAATTGATTATAATACGGAACAAAATATTTCCAATAGTAAGGAAATTTTTCATTTAAAATACCACCTAAAATGTTGGATTTCAGAGTAACTGTTAGGCACTATAGCCATTGAGACTTTACATTTTTGAGTTGACTGAAATTAATAATTCATTTTAATTAGATGGTTAACGTAGTAAAATTATTAGTTATATGCTTACTAAGTCATAAAGTGACCAGGTATTTTAACTTTGACGATTTTTCGTGGTAACAATTAAACACATTTTGCATATCGAAAGTCCACCAAGTATGGTCAAAATCAAAAAATGCCATCCGTTATCACTTTTACGGAATTTCCAAGTTTGAAATCATGATCCAAATTTACATTTTAAAAAACTTTACTTTATTCAGGTAGGTCAAAGGTCACCCAAAGCAATACTTTTGACTTACTTTAAACTGTTTAACCTTTTTTAACTATCCTAATACATTTTAAAATATATGAAAGAATAGTATATTTACATATTATGTAGTGTAAAGTCTTCGCACAACATTGTCTTGTGTAATAAATGCATCATGGTGGTACAAATGTAAATATAAAGCGCTGTTTATTATGCAATACATATATTATTGTGTACCTGTTTTTACTACGATCGTCCCGCCAGAAATTTCTGTAGTTTTTAAACATCCATCATAAATATTAAACTCTACATTTTCAAAATTCTAAGTTTATAATACAGTGGGAATAAATGAAAGTACATATTAAAGTAAACTAGAAATAATCAATGAGTTTATTGTTTAAGACATTTGTAACAAAGGAATCCCTGTGAACTGGAACCATCACTTTCTTCAGCTCAATAATCCATAATTTCCAAAGAAATGAAAATTTCCTTTTTTTCTTAAAGCCGTACCTTTGATTCCAATTTACACCAATATGTCTTTCGAGTGAGTTTGTAAATGCTTCTTAAAATTACTTTTCTCCGAAAAAGCCTTTCCACACACAGAGCACTGATGAGGTTGTATTTTTAAATGAATTCTTCTTGCATGACCTCTCAAGTGATTGGACGTGGCAAAACCTTTCCCACAGTCATGGCACAAAAACGATTTTTCTCCAGTGTGCAGCAGTTTATGACGGTTGAGTATTGCCTGTGTCTGGAAGGTTTGTGCACAAATATCGCACTGAAAAGGTTTCTCCCCACTGTGAATCATTAAGTGTAATTTCAAGCGAAAACTACTTGACATAATCTTTCCACAAACATTACAAACACAACGCTGTTTGTCCTTTTCCTCCTGAGCGTGAACAATCGAATGAACTTTCAACTCGCTGCCTGTTTTAAATCTCTTTTCACAAATGTCGCAACTGTATGGTTTCTCCCCAGAATGAACCCGCATGTGCACATTACGTTCTCCAGATTGCCTGAAGGTTTTCCCACAAATAGAACAGCTGTGAGGACGCTCCCCGGTGTGTGTTAATAAATGTCTTTTTAAATCTTGAAGTCTTGACAATGTTTTCCCACAAATGTCGCAACAGGTTGGTGACTTATTTAACGGTTTAGGTTTTGTATTTCCTTCTTGATCTGGAGGGGGCACTTCGACTTCTTTAGGGACTGCATGTACTCTTGAAGCATGTTGCACTAATTTGCTAAGCTGGGCAAATTTTTCATGACAAAGTGTACATTCGTGAGTCTTGCCACATTTTTCTGTTCGTATATGTCGATTTAATGAACACATTTGTCTAAAAGGCTTTTGACAACTGGGACAAGAATATTTGCTTCCTTCTGAGTGGACAACCATATGATCTTTTATGTTTTGCAAGGTCACAAACCTGGAAATTAGAAATTCAAGATCAATGCTTTATTCTTAACAAAGACGTATTGTGTACTGGATGCAGAGTAAAGAATATGCAGGCAACAGATTGCTGATAATTTATATTATTATTGTATACATAAACATTTGCCTATTGAATTAAATAAATATAATAAATAATGGGACTGTGACGAACCTTTTTGGACAATGGGGACATGCGTGAGGTCTATGTCCACTATGAAACTTCAGATGCTTTTTCAAATAACCTCTCTTCTTGAATTCCTTAGGACAGAGTTTACACCTAAATATTGTATTTCCATCGACTGTTACCGTATCACAATTGTCATTCGTGTCCGGTTCTTGTTTCACATAAATATTCTCAGGATTTTCAGAATTTCTATTTACAACATCATGGTCCCCTGCTGCTCAAAACACATGATTAGTTAGACACCAAAAAACAATCTTTTTGTAAAGTGAATCATTACAAAGATTTTGATTGTTATAATTTACCTTCTCTCTGATCTTTATTTCTTCTGTTTCCTCTTTTTCGTCTGAATTGTGAGGATATCCTCTGGTTAGCCTGATTGCCAACGTACTTTTTACGTAATTTCAATATGGCTGCATTGCTTCTGCTTCTGTGAGATTTTGCGCCACTTTGATTTTGTTCATAATCCTTATCACTGTTATCACTAAATGGAAGGACATCTTCATTATTCACATAAGCATCTTCATCATCATAATCTGACTCCTGCAAGTTTTCTGTCTTCATTTGTACTATTGGTATACTTGGGTTACTGACATCTCCTTTATTATTATGATAAAGATTATTATGATCCTATTATGATAATTTAAGATTCACCCACTTTACTTATTCAAATGGTAAAACAGAAAAAGTAAATAATTATATATTTTACATAGTAGCACTATCCATCGGTAGGATTTATCAACTTTCAGACAAAGTTTAAAAAATACAATAATATAAACAAATATAAGTCTTTTTGTACTAGTTAACATTTTGTAAATATCTAAAAGATTTTACTCAGAATTCACGAATTCAGAAAAAGTTAGTAGTAGAGAATAGAAATTAGCCAGCAACACGCAAAAATGAACTTATAATAGATATAGTTGTTACCATTACATACCGTTTATTATGAAAGTTCTAATTATATTTGTAAGTTCATTGCCTGAACCATCCCTTAATGTTTCTTTTCCCGATAGGCAGACAGTGTTCTTCAGGTCGATCCGTAATGTGTCGATCTTTTTCTGTACTAACTCGATTTCGTCAAAGAATCTTTTCGCCTTCGCGATCAGAATGTCACAAGTATTGCACCATTGTATCCACGTGCTTGGATTCCCATAGTCTTGTAGAAATTGGTTGTACAAGTTATCAGGAAAGTTAAGAAATCTTTGAATTAAGAATATAGTGGACAATTCTTTATTTGGTAGAAGGCATTCCTCGTTTTCTGAAGAAAAATAAAAGACAATAAACAATGATAATATTGTACCAATACAGTCTTTCTGTCCGCTCATGTCGCATGTCCCATCAATCAAAGTTGAGTTAAGTTTGCCCCAAATTACTTACCTAAATGTGACGATGATGATGTAGAATTAAAACTATTATTCTGTCCATCCAACTGCGAGCCGCTGTCTCTCCTTTGGTCCGCTTTGGACAAAATTTTGTAGCAGATAACACATTGGTGACTTTCCATCTCTGATTTAGTAGCTTCTACACTAACAGTAAAATTACTTTAAAACGGGAAGTAAATAAAATGCAATATTCAATATTTCAAGCTCTGCTCTGGAATAAAAACGACAGAACGCGTTAATTGTTTGTTGACAGTATTGTACTATAAAGAGATGTACAAAATATCCCGCGATCACCATTACCTTGATAATTCATTTTCGTTTCGCTCGCTCATCTCATCGCTCATTGATGTTGTCCAAAGTTCTTCAGAAGGGTTGACGAGACGACTGGGGCTAAAAGAAAATCTTGGTACTTGAGCGAGGATGCAGGATGTTTTAGAAGAAACTAGAGTGGGAATTACTTCTTTGCTGCCGATTTATATGGATATATTTATTTTTGTTTTGATCAGCAGGTTGCGGTAGCAATTTTCAGATAGTAGGCTATAAAACTATAATAACAAAACCAAACGAGCGAGATAGTGAAATGTTAATAGCATTTTTTAATTTTATCATAACGAAGATTTGGAACTGTAGGTTATCGTTAACACATCTTTCCGAATAGAGAACCCTCATATTGAGCGGCTCATAATCTACCATAAGGTCGAGCAATGAACTATGAACAAGGAGGGATTAAAATTGTGGATTGCGGAGATTCCAAATTGAGGACATCGTACTTAGATGGTCAACTGAACTAGACTGGTGACTGGTAGATAACAAATTTATATCACTTTTTAAATATATGTCAAATGTAAGTAATTTAGACTTAGGTATATTGTTTATGCATGGGGCGGGTTTTTTTATAGTTAAATTATTGACTATATCACAAATCATTAAAATAAACTAATTTTTTTTTTGTTTTGAATTTTGCAGCTAGATTATTGGCCAATCTAAAGTCTAAAACTGTTAATCAACCAAATCCGTAAGAAATGGAAGCTATGAAGAAAAATTCAAAATACTGTATCAACTGCTGCTCCGATTTGCAAGAAAGTCACGGACTCACAGCTCCAATACTTCAGCCTCCAGGTAAACATTTGGAAATAGCTGATTGCACAACAGACGAACAAATTGAAGACAGACTGTACTTTGTTTTTGGAATATCCTTACAAGAATTGGTAAATTATTGGACACAGGATGAGAACTGTGTGAAAACGAAATCAATTGATCCCGTCGCGCATTGTTTGAACTGTTCTCCAGCGTTTGCATTATTATTCGAAGCTTTCAAGAAATACAAAAGATTTTCCAATCGAGAGTCAGCTCTTTGGAAGTTGATTAATTTGAAGAGTCAAGTTTTAGTAAAGTCTGAGTTGTGCGATTTATTCGAGGAACCTTGCCAGTTTGATAGAAATAGTGGATCTGTAAACACAGGTATCCAACAGTCGTCAAAAAATGATGGAAATTATAGTCCTCAAGACCAATTACGTAGTGACCAAATTAAACAACCTTCAGACGAAGATTTCGATGATTATGAAGCAGAACCAGTACTACATTCGCCATCGGATTATTCAATTGCAGTAGAATCTTTAAGCGCCAGCAATTCTAACACTAACCATTATCACAAATATGCCACTAGAGGTAATGACATTAATTTGACGACAAAAATAAAACTAATGCAAATTATATTTTCATAATCTTAAAATGCAACGTAATGCTTTGTAAAATATACCTATGGTTTTTTGTAATTGACAGGCAGTAAAAGTGGAGACAAACTTGATGCCACAGTGGACCTTATTAATACAGACCTAATTAAAAACGAACGTCCGAAAAATTTGCAGTATCAATGCTCCCATTGTTCGAAGACATTTTATTGTAAAGCTGTTTACAAAAAGCATGAAATGAAGCACACTGGAAAAAAACGTGTTACCTGCACAATGTGTGGAAGATATTTCAACGATGCAAAGCTTTTAGAAATTCATCAAAAAGTCCACACTGAAATTTTTTTTACATGCACAGAATGCGGAGAATGTTTTGAAGGAAAGCGTTTATTGACTAAGCATGTGAAGTTACATTTAGGGAACAAGTTAAAAATTCAGAAGAAGAAAAAAAATCAGAAATCGAATCCCAAAGAAGAAAACAAACCTTTTGTTTGTACAGTGTGTGGAAAGGGTTTTCAATTGAAGAACGGGTTATCTCACCATATGTTTGTCCATCCTGAAGAAAGAATTAAAGAATATTCGTGTGATGTCTGTAATAAAATAGTTTCGAATCTAAGTGCGTTAAAATCTCACAAAGCAACCCATTCTGGAGAGAAACCTTTTACCTGTAGCTTTTGTAATAAGAAATTTGCTCGACGTACCAACCTTAAGCTTCACGAAAGAATCCACAGCGACATAAGACCATTTCAGTGCACTTTTTGTGACGAAGCCTTTAAGTATAATTTTGCACTTAAAAAACATGAGCGGAGTCACCATATTGGGAATCCCAACAAGCCAAAAAAACTTAGAAGATCACGGAAATGTAAGAAGGATAAACCATATTTATATTTACCATCTTGTAATTCCTCCACCCAAGTCCAGGATAATCAGAAGAGCTCCACGGATGATACAGTGCACAAATGCAAGATTTGTGAGAAGGAGTACAAAACGCCCTGCAGGTTAAGAATGCATGAACGTATACATACAGGCGAAAAACCCTACCAATGCAAGCTTTGTGACCAAAAATTCCGATTTCCACAGTCCGTCAAGAACCATATAATGCTGCACACTGGCGAAAAACCACATTCTTGTAAATTTTGTAGCAAAACGTTTCGCCTGCAACAAGTTTGTCAAACTCACGAACGGACACATACTGGAGAGAAGCCCTTCGCTTGTAAGATTTGTGATAAATTGTTTAATACTCTCATACAAACAAAGGAGCATGAAAAGACTCACACTGGCGAGAAGCCACATTTATGTGAAGACTGTGGCAAGTGCTTCACTTCAAAATATATTTTAATTAACCATAGAAGAATTCATACTGGAGAGAAGCCCTTTGCCTGTAAAATTTGTGAGGAAAGTTTTGCTTATCGTCATGGCTTAAGAAATCATCAGAAAACGTTGGGTCATCTTTAACACTACTCCTACGCAATACCAACGCAATTTTGCTAGGTACCTAATCTAATCATAATCATGACTAATACCACGTTATACTTACAATAGTAGAGACACATTTTTAGCCGATAATTTGAATGCATTTGGACAATAATAAATTATGTACTAGCCAACTCCTGAGATAGGCGTTAGAATTTCATGTTTTACAAAACGTGTTTCGCATGATATATCAGGCAGACACAGCTACAATGCCAATCATGTGATTTTTATCGCACACCATGCGACATAAAAATCTCACATGGTGTGCAATAAACATAACATAGTACGATAACGATCGCACATTCATTTTTTCTTCATTTTTCATTCTTCTAAAAAAAGCTATTACCATTTTTGACTCCAAAGTAGTTTTAAGCGACGCAGGGATAGTTTGTGATAAGTAACCAAAAATCCCAATGTCATAGGTCAAATGCGAAAAAAGTTTTCATATAGACAAAGTCAAAATGCGATAATTATCATCACACACTTATGTCTCCTCGTTTTTAATATTTAAGATGATATTTAAGTTTTTATTTGCGGAAATAATATCACATAAATATTTACTTCATTTCACTTACTGAAAGCAAATACTTTGCCCCAATCATTTTTTCATAAGTTGTGGCGATACCTATGTCTATACCTATATCTGTACATATTAAAATGATGTTGCTCATGTACAAGTATGTGTGCACATTATAGTGAAGGAAGTATTATTGATTATTGCCCAAACATACCTAGTACCTATATAAATATATTCCTTGAGTGATTACCCAATTACTGTATATTGCTGTTCGCCACATGTAAAGTATTATTATGTAAGCCTCCGATAAAGAAATAATTATTGTACATTGCATAAATGTGTTTGTCAATCTTATCTTGCTGACGCAGGAAGGAAGGGCATATTAGCATTTATAGGGAAAACGACACGTGGAAATGAAGTACCTTTAAAACAAACATACCAAATACACTCATACTTGATACTCAATACTTGAGAAGGTATGTAGCTCCAACTTATCCAAATTCACTCATTCTTATGCTATTATATACCGTTAATTGGGTTTGGGTTTTGTTTTGTACTCTATTAAGTACATGCATAGTACATGTTATAATATAATCATTGTAGGTTCATAAAATTACATAGGTATTTGGTGCATACTGCATATAATACGCTTTTCCGATTTCTCATAGGATTAGATGGCATATTATGTAATTTGCAAATAACACAGAAACAATAATAATGCTACGTACTTTTTTAACTGTACTACTAGTAATACATTTTTATGGTTTCAAAGTCTCAACCAAATTGCCTTTTTCTTGTCCATTTGTGGTATAATATACTTCCACTTCTTTTCATTCAATACGCAATAATAAATAATTACTACTTGTAGAGAAATGCCTGCAGCAAAGCAAGCTTTCATCGTTTCATCTTTATCAAGAATCAAGTAGGTATCACTCCAAGTGAAGTGCTTTGCCGGTAAGTTTGAATATATTGCAATATCCTGTTTACTCATTCGGTATTTTCCAAAAGAGAGACTTTTAATATTTGCAATAAATGCCATAATTCAGAAAATTCAGATTACTGAGAAGACTGAGGATTGAGGATACTCTTGACTTAAACCATAAACCATTCAACCAGTACGAGTGCTTTGGAGGTGGCTTTGTCATCGTGGTGCTCGTTAAGTTAAAGTGTATACGGTAAGATTAGTATTATTAATTCTGTCAATTATATTGAAAAACAAGGTTTATTATGTATTATGTTATGTTGTTTGTCTGTAAATTGTTGACACAATTGCAACAATAATTATCAGTTGCAACTTGTCAGCACAATCCGGCTCCGCCAGCCTATGTTATGTTAACATACATGCACAGCTTGAAAAATGAACTTTTTGGATCCCCTTATAACCTGGTACCAAATGTGTATCAAATCAATCGAAAGCACTAATAATAATAAAGGGCTTTAAAATACAAACACTATTTTTTCCCCTAAGGTTGAAGGTGTCCCGTTCATGAATAACACAAAAAACCGATTTTTGGATCCCATTAATTATTTATGAACGGGACACCGTAGAAAAAAGAAAGTGTTATTTTAAAGCCCAGTGCTTTCGATTGATATACATTCAACATTTGGTACCAGATTATAGGGGGATCCAAAAAATTGATTTTCAAAGTCCAAATCTAATGGTGTTAAAGCAGTACAAAGGAAATTGTCGATTCAAAGGAAAGCTTGATATTCAGAAAATCATGCCGCATGTAACGCCAAATGCAACTTAGTATGTGTGTTTAACGAAATATTCAAAATAACTCTCAACTCTCTTTTTAAATGTCTTATATTTAATGGCACCTCAAAAATAATTACTTTACCTCAAATATTTATAGTTACCTTGCCTAAAATATGGTAGTTTACCTCAAATATAATAATTCAGCCTAAACTATTAAAAGCACCTGAACAAATGCTTACTTCCCCTAAACTTTTAATTAAAAATCCTACAAAAATAGTAATGTAACCTACATTATAATGAAAATACCTAAAGTCAAAATACGCCTAATTACTTACATTGCCTAAAAAATTGTGTGTTTCTTATGATTTATGTCTTTGCTTGTAGCCTCACTTCCATTTATGTCCTAGCTGAATAAGCTGAATAGCTCGCACGTAATAGATATGGCACAGATATATTATATATATATGTATTAGGGACACATGGATATGTATATAATATTAATATCCCGACAATGCGTAATGTATGTATGTAATTCAGGTAATTTAACTTTAGGTATTTTCATTATAATGTAGGTTACATTCCTATTTTTATAGAATTTTTAATTAAAAGTTTAGGGGAAGTAAGCATTTGTTTAGGTGCTTTTAATAGTCTAGGCTGCATTATTATATTTGAGGTAAACTACCATATTTTAGGCAAGGTAACTATAAATATTTGAGGTAAAGTAATTATTTTTGAGGTGCCATTAAATATAAGCCTTTTATTATGTCGTTTCCGTTTAATGGTTAGTATACAAACTATAATATTTTTTATTTATATTTAATATTAAATAAATGTATCTGTATGTGACAAACAATACACATCCACATCCTGTTATCGAATATACGCTGTTGCGGTTTGAGTTGTAGTTGTGGTAAATTAAAGAACAAATGAGGCATGCAGTGTCTGTTACAAGTGTAAGATATTTTTAATGCCTTTATATTGTAGCTAACGTCAATTAGATTAATTATTAAACGTAAATGTATACTAAATGAACAAATTTACCGTTATCAAGACACCAATTAGGTTTTATCACCCCATTAACTCTACCACTTTACTTTTAGTTGTTTAAGTAACTACACTCATTTCCTAATTCTACATCATATACGTTGTTTTCTGTTTTAGCGTAAAATGTGATTACGTCACATCTGTGGAGACGCAAGACGTGTTAATTATTTACGACGTAGATAAACAACTTAATAGTTAATAGTACAAAAAAATTAAGAGCATAATAAAGGAAGTGTTAGGTTAGATAACTTTTTAGCTGGTTCCGTTGAAGTATTCTAATTTTGTAAGCGTTTTGGTAAAGACAACTTATTATTCAACTTAAAAATAAAAATGTACTTATTGTTGTTCTTTCTTGTAGCGTTCTGTATTACTATCCTTGTGACTGTCAAGTCCTGTGGAAATCAATATGAGTTTGCATAATTTAAATGCAAATCCTTTCCAGAATCTTGTCAGCTCCTTGAGTGTCAATAATGTCACCTACAACTTCTTTGATGTGCAAAAGCTCGACGAAAAATTCCGTAAGTGCACATTATACAACATTATTTCGTGGCTTTCAAACTGAATACTAACAAACAGTGCAGGAACGAATACTGAATAATTAGATAACAAAACAAGCATGATTTATATGTACATAATTTAATTTATATTTACAATTGTAGACCGCCTGCCTTACTCTATTCGTGTGCTTCTGGAATCAGCTGTTCGCAATTGTGATGGTGTTCAAGTTCTGAAAACTGACGTAGACAAAATTTTAAATTGGGAGATCAATCAGCATGATAAAGGTGGAGTTGAAGTTCAGTTCAGACCGGCCAGGGTTATTTTGCAGGTAAATATTTTTCACAATTCCGATAATATTTTACAGAATATGCACACTTTTTCTAAAACTTTAAAAAAAAGGCAATTAAACTTGAGTATCTTGTATTTTATAATGTTTTTTTTTGTATTTATTTCAATTGCAGGATTTCACTGGTGTACCAGCGGTCGTTGACTTAGCTGCCATGAGAGATGCTGTACGGGATCTAAATAAAAATCATGAATTGGTAAATCCAATATGCCCAACCGATTTAGTTATTGATCATTCTGTACAAGTCGACTATTTTGGAACGTGAGTTGTTGAATTTTACATTTACTTCAACATCTAAGACTATTTTCTTATTAGTAATGAATATATTTTGTGTATGCACAGTTCTGATGCCCTTGAAAAGAATCAAGAGTTGGAATTCGATAGGAACAGGGAACGATTCATGTTTTTGAAGGTGACAATCATTTGCATTTAGTAATGATCTGTATG
Source organism: Tomocerus mixtus (assembly GCA_034694165.1). Lineage (NCBI taxonomy): Eukaryota > Metazoa > Arthropoda > Collembola > Entomobryomorpha > Tomoceridae > Tomocerus > Tomocerus mixtus. The sequence continues at coordinate 29,402 of JAQFYC010000598.1, forward strand.
GAATATATTCGCTTATTTTAATGATTAACACTAAAAGCAAATCGGTGTCATTAAATATAAATGACTTGCTATTGCAGTGGGGAGCAAAGGCTTTCAAAAATATGCTCATTGTTCCACCGGGCTGTGGTATCGTCCACCAGGTCAATTTGGAATATTTGGCCCGCGTTGTCTTTAATGACGAATTACAATTGCTGTACCCTGACTCCGTCGTTGGCACAGACTCTCATACAACAATGATCAATGGACTTGGTGTTTTGGGATGGGGTGTCGGAGGTTAGTAATCTTTGCTTATAGGTATATATTGTATGGTATAGGAAGAATTTTCATAATCAAAACTAGAATTAAATTAAATTTTTATTATTATAAACGAAGGGATTGAAGCTGAGGCCGTTATGATGGGATTGCCAATGTCTATGGTTTTGCCTCAAGTTGTTGGCTATCGTCTTACTGGACAAATGAGTCAGTTTGCTACGTCAACTGACGTTGTTCTTACCATTACCAAGGTACATCCACTTCTTTGTTTATGTTGTGTTGTTTCGGTTGTTGTGCCGAAACCGAAATCTAGTGTGATTCATTGTACTTTCTAGTCCTAATATCCTCCTAATGTGTGAAGTAATGTCGTAATTATATTGTATGTAGAACACTTTTATTGATATATTTGTAAGTCCTTTAGTGCCATATGCTAAACACAAAATAATGCTTTACTTTTCAGCATCTCCGTCAAGTTGGCGTCGTCAACAAATTCGTTGAATTTTTTGGACCTGGAGTAAGCAAGTTATCTATTGCTGATCGGGCAACTATTAGTAACATGTGTCCAGAATATGGTGCTACGTGTGCGTATTTCCCTGTTGATGACATGACCATTCAATATCTTCGTCAGACTAGTACGTGATTATATTGATATCAATTACTTATGTATTCCTATCGTCTATATATTTATTTAGGAAGACAAAAACACTGTAAGCATGGTACCTAATATTTTGTTGGTAATATAGTAATTAGTAATGTTTTGTCGTATCATTATCCATGATCTTTTAAACCATGCATGTTAATGTGACATATTGTGAAGCAATCGTCACAACTTTGGGACTTCTATAATTTCGCTTGGTTTGATTGGTTAAGCTAGCTTTAGCAAAAGCCGTAGACAGGGTAAAAGTAAATGCCTTAATAATGTTTTACAAGTAGGTACTGAGTAATAAATGCACTGGCTAAAAATAGGCGGATGCTAAGTAAGCAAAAACAGGATGCTTACTAAATAACATATATTTTATGTCATTCATTAGTTATTAATAATAATATAGTATTTATCTTATAGATCGAGGAGAGAAGACTATTGCATACATCGAATCATATCTTAAGACTTCTGGTTTGTACAGAGACTACAATGACTTATCTCAAGATCCTATTTTCACTCAGGTAAAATTAATTCTCTATATTTAATGAATACAATATTTTACATCCACGTGTAAATTTAAGTAAATTAGCTTCTAAAAAGCTAAAATATTATCAAATATTTTTAAACAATTAATATGTTGCATGAAATACAAAATAGCACTAGATACTTTATTACATGGATAGCATGCACAATTTTAAGAAACGTTAAATTATTTTAGGGGAGAAAAACACTAATTATATTGGTCATTGTATATTTTAGATTGTGGAGCTTGACTTGGCCACCGTCTGTTCCTCAATGAGTGGACCAAAGCGCCCACACGACAGAGTTGCTGTTGTTGACATGAAGAAGGACTTCCAGGAATGCTTGAGCAACAAGGTAACAATAACAATAGTTGAAATCTAAGAACGTTGGCACAACTATCAATAAAAAATCGTTGGAGTGCAGCTTGGCTTAATATAGCATATAATTACCTAACGACTTATCATTGATACCCGTGCCGACATCTTAATTGGATTCTTTTGATTGTGTTGTTTTTTATTTACGTAGAGTATGCAAAATAAACAAGAGCCAAGGGAACTAACTATTCATCAAACATTCATTAGAACATGACAACAGTTGAACACTGGGCTCTAGCTTTTACATAAATATTATGCTATAGTAATGACACTAGATCTGAATTCTAAATTGAGAATAAAAGTCTCTTTTGTCTTGGAGCTACTTGTTTTGACAACGTTCCATTAGGAATACGAAAATTCAAGTTGCTCACTACAAATATTGTAGTTCCTAAAGAGTGACACTAGAAAAGTATTTTTAAAATATGTCCCTCAGACCGTGTAGGAAAATGTTTTATAATGAAATGAAGAAGAGTAGAGTAGAAAACAAATTTCTGCTCACCTAGCTTTATGAATCAATAATATCATAGAGCGTAGGTGACCAAAACAGTGTTAACTACTCTTATGAGAACGATTGTCACTTGATAGATTTTTGCAAAACTACATATAATAGAACACGTTAGTTGTTATTGCGGTGAATAATTGCAAACGAATGAATTAGAAAATCTTAGTACGTTGGGATTTGTGAAGATTGGAACAATGGAAATCATCCTGGCTCTGGTTCTGCATCTGCTTGCAATGCAATGTTCTTGTACCGTAATATCCTGCGTTGGTTTTCAATTTCAATTTCAACACTCTTGTTGTCAGTTTATCAGACTAGTCCGTTTTCTTGTACGCTGTTTCATTTCATGACGCATGAACAGCTAGTGCAAAATATTAAAATACTCAATACTTTATCGCGGTGTTGCTTTTATGCATTAATGCAACAAAGCCTTACAGATACTACGATAATGTGTAACTTGCTTTAATGTATATCTACTCTACAGTATTAGCTTTTGTTTTCTTAGATAAAGACAAGTACATATTTTACATTTATATAAATGGTACAAATACTGTAGTATTGAATATTGAATTGGCAACACATCAATATTTTATTAGATTTTAGTTGGGTTAGGTACCAGTTACTTATATATTATTTGTATAGTGTGCATGATGTTGCTGTGCAATACATGATTAATCAGATTGATATGTAATGCTGCTAATATTGTAATAGCTATTGTGTTATGGACCATTATAAGGCGTTAAATGAAACGACGGCGAGGCAAATGACTTTGAGACTCATGAGTAAACATTTAATTGCAGAAACCTGTCGCCAGTTAGTTCTCTTATTACAACAGACTTCGACATGCCTGAATGTGCTTCTCCGAGTGATTTCGTGTGATAAAGTGTTTAGTCAAGATTCTTACATTTTTACTCGGCTCTCTCAGCTAGTTCACAGAATGATAAATGCATTCCAAAGAAATATTAAATTAGAAACCATGATTTTGTGTCCGAGTTGTGTAGTCAATGTTATAACTACAGTATAGTACATACATAGTGAATAACATATTGTTGAAACACTTCAAAATATACATGGATGACTTTAAACGATAGTTCCTTTGTCGTTTAAGCTGAATCCTCATTTTCTTTGCCTCCAATACCGTCTATGAATATTAAAAGTTAAATAAAGTTTACTGACTTATTTCGTTTACAGATTGGCTTCAAAGGCTACGGAATCCCCTTGGACAAGTTATCTACAACGATTCCATTTGTGTTCGAAAATCACGAATACACAATTACCCATGGCTCGGTGCTTATTGCCGCCATCACGTCTTGTACTAACACGTCGAACCCTTCGGTATACAAAATTTAATTTTTATTATCTTTATCCTAATACACAAACACATTATATATTATATACTTCATTATGCATATCATTTTATATACCTATTGGATTAAAATTGATATCTTAATATTGTTTCATTTCAGGTCATGCTTGGGGCTGGTACGTAAATATAATGCTATGCGAATACGTTATTCAATTTTCATTACCTTTAGTATTTTTATGAATCAATAAGGTTAACTACTGTACAATTTTCTGTATTCAAAGGTCTATTGGCTAAAAAGGCAGTGGAAGCAGGATTGACCGTTGCTCCATACATTAAAACATCCCTTTCGCCAGGCTCTGGAGTAGTTACCTATTATCTCAGTGAGAGTGGCGTCATTCCGTATCTAACAAAGCTGGGATTTGATATTGTGGGATATGGATGCATGACTTGCATTGGAAATAGTGGACCCCTGCTCGACCCAGTTGTTGAGGCTGTTGAAAAAGTATGAATTTATCGCTTCTTGCTTACTGTTTTGTAATTATCGTAGTATATGTACTCTTAGATTCTTCGCAAACACGAAGGATTTCTATTTTATACATTATTTTGGGCTTTATGGCATATATTATTTACATGCTAATTGTTGCAGGTACTAAACTTTGCTTATTTATAGGGAGATCTCGTCTGTTCTGGAGTTTTATCAGGAAATCGTAATTTTGAAGGGCGGATTAATCCTCATCTTCGTGCAAATTATCTTGCTTCACCACTACTTGTAATTGCCTATGCAATTGCTGGAACTGTTGACATTGATTTCGAGACAGAACCCATTGGTACGCATAACATTTTATGAAACATATTACCATTTCGTCAAAATAAAGGAAAAGTAACATGCAATTTATACCGAATGGTATATATAGGAACTGGATCAAATGGAAATCCTGTGTTTTTGAGAGAAATCTGGCCTTTGAGAGACGAAATTCACACTGTGGAGCAAAAATATGTTATTCCTGCAATGTTCGAAGAAGTTTACTCAACCATTCAACAGGGAACTACTCGGTGGAATGCTTTGGAAGCTCCCGAAGCTCCACTATATCCTTGGGATGCTGAATCAACATATATTAAGAATCCGCCATTTTTCCAGGGAATGACTCAGGTAACTTATTCAGGATGTATATTCTGATAATAATTCTCATAGCTTTACAATTTAGTTGTCCTTGTTGATACATTATAAACATTGAAATTCATTATGTAATTTTGTAATTACAAATGATCAAAAATATTTATACATAAATTTATAACTTTCAGAACCCGCCGCCTGTCCAAACTATTGCCAAAGCCTATGTTTTACTGAATCTCGGCGATTCGGTAACTACAGATCATATCAGCCCTGCTGGAAGCATCGCTCGTAACAGCCCAGCTGCTCGTTACCTTTCAGAAAGAGGGTACGTATTGCAAAATAACTTGTTAACCAATGTTGACAGCTAATACATAGAAGTTTAATGATTTTAAACATTACTTTTAATACTAAGTTAACTACAACATTTTTGGGGCAAATTATTATTTCCTGTGTTTTCTCTTTAACAGAATGACACCAAAAGACTTCAATTCCTATGGCTCCAGACGTGGTAACGATGACGTTATGTCAAGAGGAACCTTTGCTAATATTCGTTTGGTTAATAAACTGGTATCCAAAGCTGGACCACGAACTATTCACTTGCCTGATGGAGAGGAGGTTTGTGTTCAACTTAATTCCAAACGCTTGACCTTGATGTCACTATTACATGAATTTTAACGTTATAGTAAATAAGAAAAATCTTTAATACATCGTTATAAATTTTCATAGATGGATGTTTTTGATGCTGCTGAACGTTATAAGGCGGAAGGAAAGCAATTGCTCATTTTAGCTGGCAAAGACTATGGTTCTGGATCTTCAAGAGATTGGGCAGCAAAAGGGCCATTCCTTCTTGTAAAATAATTTATACCAATTATCTGCACTTTGCAAGCTATTTATATAAATATTGTTAAAGTTCCCATCTTTGGTGTTCATTACTGAAATATTATTTTTATAGGGTGTGAAAGCCGTTATTGCGGAATCGTATGAACGAATCCATCGATCCAATTTAGTTGGAATGGGCATCCTTCCATTGCAATATTTAGAAGGTCAAACAGCCGAATCACTTGGAATCAATGCGACTGACACATTCGACATTCCCATTGCAGAAAGCGTTAGGCCAAAGCAACAGCTTACTGTTAGGGTAAGTGTTCATGCATTTTTATATACATTTTGAAAGTGAATACAACGTTTTATAGGGCTTGCCAACATGCAGTCAAAATAATTGCTTATTATTAGCAAAATGCTGAGACTTTATTTTCTATGTTTGTATAATTTCTATATATAATTAGTAGAATGTAAATAGTCGAAATGCTGGTAATTATTTCTGCATGTTTGGTTTTGCCTTACCAATAAATGATTATCAAGTTATATAGTAGTAACTTTGAGTTTTAAACTGTGTTTTAAATTTTATTTTAAAACTTGTTCTTAGAGACTTATTATTAGTTGGCGGAGAAATTTGCTAAAAGTGGCGGAGAAAATAAATTATCATATTTACTGACTCAGCAGATACGCATATTTAAATTTTCTGATTTAGCAGAGCAATTTACTAAAGTTAGCAGTTGTACATATTATTCATAATTAGAAAATTATCAGTAAAATTAATTCATGAAGTCAAAATTATCAGTCAAATTAATGCAAACGTAGAGTGTAAGGAAGTTGTAGCAGGTGCAAGTCGAGATATTCAGGTCAGGATGAAGTGCTACTTGTTTTAATTGTAATTCAGATTTTATAAAGTGATTAAAATTAGTCCACTTGTCTGTCTTGTCGGTAGCGATATATTTATCAATTAGTAATGCCCTAGCGTTAACGACTGCTAACTTTAGCAAATTCCTCTGCTAAATCAGAAAAACTAAATATGCGAATCTGCTGGAGTCAGTAAATATGGCAATTTATTTTCTCCGCCACTTTTAGCAAATTTCTCCGCCAATTAATTACAAGCCGTTCTTAGAAGACCTATACTTATTATAAATATTTAAGCTTCTTTGAATGAATCTCGTCCTATGAAAAATTATAAATTAGTGTACGCGGTAAGAAATGTGCTTCTTTTATGTCTTAAATAATATGGGTGACTATTTCTTGAAATTCAGAGTTCTTCTGGACTGGAATTCTCTACTCTTGTTCGAATCGACACCGAAGCTGAAATTTTGTACTATAAGAATCAAGGGATTTTGCCTTTCATGGTGAGGAAGATTGTTGCTGAAAATTAGTACATAATTACTCCAGTTTGTAACTCGCCTTCGTAGAAGTTGTTAGACCATTAAACCTCACTCAGTGATTTTATTTAACGATGATATTGAACGCCTTTGTAATAATAAGGTGGCATTTACTTTTTCTAAATTAATTGATATTTACTACTTGTCACAAGAATGTAATCAAAATACTCTGTATAATAAAACGATATGTAGGCAGTTAGTCAGTCGAGTCTAGGTTTCTGGAGTAGTATAAGTGGTAGTTCAAATAATTAATTTCTGGTGCTGGTATCTCTTTGGAAATGTTTAAGGATGGAATGTTCGTAGTAATATTAGTATGATAGATGAAATATACATCTTAGAAATATAATGGCTTTATGATCAAAAATTAAATGTGACTGTTGTAATTTATTCGCCTTAATGGTGAGTGGTGAGGTAAATGGGTATTTTAAAACAAATAATAAATAAAATGGTTATGCAAACAAAAAATGAAACGTTATTTACAAAATTATTCACTGGTTTTCAACATATAGGCATCTAGAAATTTTCCATCGGCTGCTTTTGCTACCCAATTATTTAATTTTGACATTTTATTCCATTGTCTAATAATTGCATTATTGATTTAATAAAGCAAGTACAAAGGATTAATACTCTAAAACTCTACAAAGCAATTTGCAATGCATAATGCGTTTTTTCCAGTTTGACAACCATGAAAATCAAAACCAAAATGACTTAAGGCGAAAATGGAATTCTTTGAGTGCAGTTGTTATTACTTGTATCATTTTATTTTAATACACCCTTTACATATTGCGGGATGGATTAGCATTTTTTATTTACGGTTAATAACAAAACTAAATAAAAATGAAACAATTTGAAATGGTTCGTTTCATGCTAGGGGTAAAAAGAGTTCGGGATAAAATGATGGGAGACCCTAAAATCAAATCAAGTTGAATTGAACCGTCCAAAATATGAGGCAGCTATATTTAAGGATTTAGGATGCTTACATTTAAGCGGGAAGTATAGCGCTAAAATTAAATAACCTCTGCTCTTTAAATACCTTTAATAAATGTTAGCTATAGTTTTATAAATAATAATTGTTTATTGGTATAAAATTGGGATTCTAATAATACTTAACACTGGTACCGTGATAAATTAAGTTTAATTTCTTATGCTACGTACACTTAGTGTTATATAATAATCAGCACACAAAATCGGAAGTAATATCTCTTAGAAAAAGGTCATTGAGGTCAAATGTCAAACAGTGCTTAAATTTTGATAAATTTCAGATTTATTTGCGTTCTTATCACTGCCGGTAAGCACTCTCCACTATTTTAAATTGGATCATTCTTTACTTATCACAACATCTAAACTAGTGTATTATATTCTTCATAAAACATTTATTGTATGTATTGTGATTGCGACTAATAAGAAGCCGGGGCTGCATTTTTTTAAAAACCCAGTGCTCACAATAAACACATAATATGCAATATGATGTATGAAAACAAAATGCATATTTCCATTTGGTGATACATGCGATTTGAACATTTTCTTCTCTAGATAGGTCTCCCTGCATACTGCATAAGCAGAAATACTTTATGGAGAGATATAATATGACCTACGGTATACGGGTGGTTTACTTAACATTATCAGCTAATTAATACTCAAAAGTCAATGCTCATCTTTGTCAACAGATTTAGTGTTTTATATAACTTTTTCGATACAAGTGTTTTTAATTATGCTATAATATATATTGGCACATGTTAATTTCAGACTAACATATTTTGGTGGCTGTTGCACTTGACACTTGAGGAGGGATAGTCTCATCTTGATAATCTTCCATTTTCGGGGAAAAAACACGCTATTTGAAGGCAGGCACAATGATAAGGTAAGATTAACAAAATTTATGGCGTTATACCATATAGATGTTTGAGTAAATATTGTATATCTGACGGCATCCCGAGTACCTAGACGATCTGATCTGTCTCTCATTTGGATTTAATCAACTTTTTTGATCCCCTTATAATCTGGTACCAAATGTGTATCAATGCACTAATTTATGAAATAACTAGCTAGCTATGAAATGACAAGCTATGAAATAACACTAATTTAATTTTTCTACGGCTTTACGTTCATGAGTAATACAAAAATTCGATTTTCGGATTTTTGGGATCCCACTTGATCATTTGGGACAGCGCAGATCGTACTGTATATTAGCCCCCTAATACTAATAATATTAATGAGATCGATCAACTCTAAAGGGTTGCTCGGAAAATATGAATGGGTGCGATACCTTCAAAATATTCGCAAAAATTCAAATCAATTTAGTAGTAGTAGTTTTGAAAAAAAAGAAAAACATAGTTTCACTACTAGAACTACAACTAAAATAACACCTACATTAATTCCTTACTTAGGTTCGTGATAGCTACGTGTCTGTGGGGAACCTATTTATATGGAACTACGGCTGCCAACGTTGGAAAAGACAACGATCACATGATTGAGGGTACCAGCACTAAGGACATCGTGGAAGTGTATCCAACTGCAACTATTTTTCATCATCACACCCATTATCACTACTACCGAAATACTGGAGGAACAAATATAGGACAAGTAGCGGGAAACCTAATAATTAATATTGCCCGTGAGTAAATGCAAACCATCACGTACTAAATCGCTTGTAGAAAGGGCTGGTGAGGTAAGTGTTAAAGTTCTATGAGTAAAAGTACGGTTTTGAAGATATTATTGTAGCCTGAACGTTTCTGAGCAAGGCAGAACAGGGTCACGTCACAACCAAATCACAAAATATGGCTAGGAGCTATACCCTGCTTAAGGTCCGAGTCCCAGTTATTGTTGATTATTACTGTTTTCCCAAGTTCTGACCTTCAGCAGGGTATAACTCTCGAGAGCCTCTCGGACCTATTTTTCGATTAGGTTGGGATCGTATTCTGCCTTACTCATAAATGTCCAGGCTACTAATTATATCTTCAAATCCGGACTTTTATCCAGAGAACCTTAACACGTACCCAACCAGCCCTTTTCCTCACCGGTAATCGAATCCTTATGTAAGCCGTATTTTTAAACAGTATTGCAAAATAATACTCATTATAATTTTTCATTGAATTTTTAAATAACAGAAGAATATCAATATTTTTTAGGAATTTTTAAATCGCAACTCCGTAATTAATTTTTTAGACCTTGAATTATAGTTATAGTGTTATATATCGTTTAATCTATTGTCAAAAAAGCTCTTCTAGCAAATAGGTTTGAAAATGTTCAATGAATTCAAATGTTTTTAGCTTACAAATATTTTTCAGTTAAGATGGTTATTAAATTAAGAAAGGCGTTACTACATACAATTGTAGACAAAGTTTTAAATCTGCAACATATCAAACATGATATATTACTATGTTGGATATAAAATTGTTCGTTGTCTCGTTGTCTGCAAGGACAATAAGCTTTTTTCGTACCTTAAGGATTCGAAAACACAATTCGTCAGTTAAGTACGCATTTCGGTTTGGTGTTTTGCTACTAATCGTAGAAATTGGGATCATTGTTAGCAAATTACAACGACACATGGACATATGGAATAAAATATTATCTCATTATTAAACATTCTTACAACCTTTACAAAGTATTTTATAAATTATCCAAATTGTTGCAGTACATAAAATAATCGCTATGCAATGATCTCAATTTCTACCGTGATAATTTATACGTTTTTACTAGCCACAAAACCATGTCCTTGTGAACAAGGTTTCGATATTGACTTCATTAAGAATATTTGGAGTAAAATTAGTGGTGTATTTACTTACTTAAGAAAATATCTACCGTTTTAGGTATCAAATATGCACTGGCTATTGATTGGTAGCATAAGTTCTGTAATTATTTCTAAAAGTATTTCTAAAATAGTGGTATAAAATGACTTAGGTATATTTAAATGATTATCAAAACAAAGGAATCATATCATTAAAACAAAGTAAAAACCATTATTTATTTGAGTCATTAAAACAAAGAAAATTATCTTTCCAAATGAGCATTAAAACAAAGTAATTTATCAGTAGTACGAAGGCAATTATCGACGAAATACAAACCATAAAATTTGTGTAAATTAGTCCAAAAATAACGTCTTAAATAGTAGTTAGCAACATGTTATAGCATAAGTATCCTACATACTTATTCCTCCTACACAATCTATTCTGAGCAAAAATTCATTCTTTGCCAATGCCAAGTGGTTGGTGTCGGTATAAGAGTGGGTTTTTGGCTAAGTACCGCGACACCCTCATATTATTGTGTCGAAATATTTAATAGAACCTCCAAATGAGTGGAAGGGGGACAAACAAAAACAAATTCGGTGCAAACAAAGTCTCTGGGTCATGACTGATACATATTCAATGAAATATTTAGTGGTACCCACTAAATATTTCGAGATATGAGGGTGAGCACTAAAAACCCACTCTTATATACCCACACCAACCGTTACCGATCTCAAATATCAACTGAGATGAGTCTGATAATTTGATATTTAGATTCTAACCCATTGTTAGTTGGTCGATGACCACTTGCTATCCCTTCGTACCAACCAGAGTTGGAAATGGAAATAACTCCAGTACTACACCTACTTCCATTTTATCGTATATAGCTTTTCTAATGTAGATACCGTTTATGATATCTTTGTGACTGATAATTGCCAGCACGCTGCTGACAATTAACTTTGTTTTAATGCACATTTTTAAAGATAATTTTCTTTTCAGGGGAATGATAAGGTACCTTTTTCTAAGGGCCTGAAAAAATGAACTGTTAGATTCTTCTGTTTTAGCAATTAAGTTAAAAGTGACAAAAAAGCTAGTAATTCTGTACCAACAATCTCATTGTAATTTTTACTTACAAATAATGTCAAACTAGCTGTAATATTATTTTTAGTGCAATATCTATTGCCTAAGTAAAAAGTATATTTTCTTTAAGTTTAAGTCAGATTGCCAATTTGCCCAACCCAAATTAGTCCTAATAAATGACATTCAGTACATCCGGCAATTATTCTTTTAGGAAATTAAAATTTAACTTGAACTTTTTGGAAGTCTGATTATTTAAATATAGGCTACTCTCAAAGCATTTAAAAATATAGAACCGTTTAGAGTTGAAATATTATGTGATTTATACTAAATAATAAAATTACAAAAAATTTTATTTTCAATTTTCCATTGAGTGCCTTATAAAGTGTCTAACGCATCGTTTACTGTTATACCGATACCGATTTATATTTTACATTATGCAGACACAGATTTTGTTAAATTTTCAAAACTTGCATTATCTTTGATAATTTGCGACTATTTTGCAAAATGTTTATTATTTTTTTGAAAATAGTATATGCATATACCAAGTAAAATAGTATCCACCAAAATGTTTCTTAATTATTAACATAATAACTTCCGTTTCATTTTCCCTGTCATTAGCATAATGAATGAATAGTGTAATATTTGTTAGAATGATCATGTACGTGAACATTAATATTTAACTACCTAATCGTATTTACGCAGTTCATATATAATGTGCAGGCATTTAATTGTAATATTGATATATTGTAATGAAAAGTAAGGAAAGAAGGTAGCATTCACTTTTACCGGATATACATGGACTCACATATTCAATTATACTAAACAGCATATTAATCAGCATAACATTTGAAGGAATTGCAGGGGTACACTAATAATGTTATGTAGCATCCAACATGTGTACACCTTTATAGATCTAACTTTAGTTAAGCTTGTTTACAACATAAGTGTACATAAAATGCGATGCTTATGCATAAGTCATTGTCACACTGTTTAATATAAAGTCAGGATAACTAAAATTTAAGTATGTTCATTTAAACTGTAATGTAAACGGCCAATTTACTTTTAGACATATAATCGTACAATAATAGTATATGCCAAATGCATAGCAGATGATGGAGTTAATTTCCAAATTGCGGCATCAGGGGCGTGTAAAACGCGGTGAGTTGCCTAAGGTGCCCCTTTAGGTCATCCGTCCGCCTAACTATGTATAACTGTAAAAATATTTAAAGCTGGACAGAAAATGGGAAAATAATTGCAAAAACATCACACGCTGCGAGTGTATTGTGTTTTTAATTTTACATTCTCAATTCCTGTGCCCATTTTGCTAACTAATTAAGAAATGAATATATTTATTGAACAAAGGGCTAGTGTTTGCACACTGTTTCTGCCTAAAGGTTCAGTGTACCTATAGTATTGTTTTTTTATTCTTTGTTTACTAAAATGAGGAAAGAGTAACAATTTTTTTAAAATTAATATTGACATAAAATGCGAAAAACCTCTAGGGAAGTGCGACTAGTGCATACAATATAAAATGTGCCAAAATAATATAATTAATATAAACCCTTTGTGCAGTAAGAAGTCTTATAATTATGGGCCCCCGAAATTATTTCCTATCTGCACGCTACTGAGTCGGGTCTGTGATTTCCTCAAATCGATCTGAATGGGCTGTTCTGAAGACTGAGTTGAATGTGAACTGAAGGTGAACCCAAAACGCAAAAGTTTTGGACGGAGTCAATACACTTATTGTTAGAATAGCACCGTACCGTAACACATTGCACTTTCCAGGCGTTATATTATACTACAGTTACAGTACAGCAACAGCAGAAGTAAACAGAGACTATGACCAGGACCAGGATGCTGCGAGGATGAGGATGAGACGGAGTAAGGAAACTATATGTTTTTGAGTGGAGCAAATATCATTACCCAATGTATGTGGGTGTCTTGGGTGTTATAATGTTGTGGTAGATATGAGATACAAAAATAGTCGATGCATTCTCTGCTTGTTTCCATTCAACTCTAAATCACCCTTCTGTTAACATTTCCACAGTCGCAGTTCGCAGAGCTAAATTAAAAAGATAATATTCTGTTAATACATTTAAGGTGAAACAAATACTTGAGAAATACTAAAGTATTTCCGGCCTTTAAAAAAATTACATTGCTCAGTTAAAATAAGAGTTATACACAAATAACGAAAATCATGGTAAGAAAAAAACCCCTTATGTTTATATTACATTATATATAATATTTTATTACCTTATAGAAAATTGCACCATGCCTTAACTTATGATGTAATATTAATGCTTGCAATTTGTTCTTTGATAGCCAAACAATCAAGAAGCTGCAATGAAAGAAAGTAAGATTGTATATTATTATGCTAATTATTACTTTTAACCTGCCCGAGTATACTAGGCAGGCTTATTTAAGTTACCATTTAACATCGCCATAAATAAATGACAAATTATTAATATATAGAGCATCTATTTATCTGTACGCGTTACAAACAAATATTAAGCAACATTTGTTTACTGCGTAGTTTTGTCACACATTCTCACATTGACATATTATCATAAACACCATGTTTACACAATACAATTACACCATAAAGTGAATATATATAGACGTATTGTGACTAATATGACTAATAATACTAACCAACTTGCATTAAATTACATTCCATGTCTATTTGACATTTGATGCAATAGTTATTGTGACCTTTCGTATTTAGGATATTATTTCATTACATACAATACAATATACTATTTATTTTACTAGTACTATACTTAATACTTGATCTCCATGCATCTTATATAAACATATACCTAAGTACCTTTGGCATTTTCATTGTGTTTATTCTCTCCGGTGGTCTTCTATGTATTTCAGCTCCTCCTGTTCCAGTTCCTGCTAAAAAGGGAATTCGGGCGAAAGCGGCTGCCTGGGTTCGCAGTCGGAGCAACTCTCTCAACAGTCCTGGAACTTCCTTCATCTCAGAGTCTCCGCCGACATCTCCAGGTATCTACCTAATGTTAAATGTAGCATACTACACATGCTATATACTACAACTATAGTACATGTCCCGCTTAAATATATAGTCTATAAATAGGATTATATTATTCTGATAAGATCTTTGTTAAGGCAAACCGATACAGTAACTAAACACTAAGAATAACAATTTTTGGATGACATTTTGCTCATGTGAAGTGTAAGCTTTGCAATTTTTACTACTCTATTCTAGAAAACTTTTGGCTCTGAAAAGTTTAGATTAATTAAAATAGGAAATTCCCAATGCAATTTAAATACAAGAAAAATTGTTTTCAAAAATGCAAAAATATAGAATTGTTTACATGCAGAGTTGACGGTAAAACCGATTAAAGTGAAAATAGGAATAAATGAATGCGGTGTCAAAAATAAAATAGTTTTGGGAAATCCCTACAGGAAACTAAATCGTTTGGTCATAGTTTGCAATTATGCATGGAATAACATTTGTTCAGTCAAAAATAATAATGTCTAATGCATTTTTGAAAATATCAAAGGACCATGTCATTTTGGTAAGTAATAAATCAAAAATATTAATTTCGAAGAATTATTTTTGTCAAAGGTGCTGTAGGACCGGAAGTAGTCGTTGGACGACGATGCAGCCTGACAAAGGATAACAAGTTGCTAGCCAACCATGAAAATCACCACTCTTTTGACGTACAGGCCTTTATGGATGCTGCATAAAAAACTACTTACATGAACGTCTCCATCCCGAGTGTTGCCCATGAAAAGTTTTCCATAACTCGATCAATGAAGCAATTCTATTATTGTGAACAAGCTAAATGGGCAATTTGTAGTCTTCCTTGGAATTTTCCAATCTAACTAAAATACTATTGTCGTAGTAAGCATGTCTATAATTAATATGTAGTTATTGTATACTAACACTACTGTGTACCTATTTACAAAATAATTGTATTTGTCAAAACTAAAACTAATCGGTGTATTCAAGCAAAAGGTTAAGGCTAATCTTATGAAGTTTAACATATAGACCAACAAGGTAAATAATGCATTTTCGTCGATGTAAACATTTCTACGTTATCACGAGGAAGGAAATTTTAGGCTAGAGATTAAATTTTAATCTAGTCGGGACATAGTATTATAATGTACCTACTATGCTTAACCGTCTGTTTTTAAACATCTCGAGTACACTCAATATTATGCAATTAATTAATATTATATAGCGCAGCGAGCGATAGTTTTTTTTATTTCTTAATACTAATTTATGGGATATGATTACTATATACGGTTATATGAGTCTTACGTTACTTTAAATGCTACAACTGTTAAAAATAGAAGGTTGATGGTTGTGGCTAAGGAATTGCTAATAATATTTATTATTGCGACACTTTTATCGTGCTATGAATGTATTTAATATAGAAATCAGTTTTATATACTGTAATATATAAAAAACTGGAGTAAACACTGTAGAAGCATTATATTATGTTATGGGTAGAATTCTAGCCTAATGCTTTGTGTAAATGACGACTAAAGAATTTTAACTTCCCAGTTGTGTTTGTGTTACCCAACAATTTTGCAGAAATGAATACCTATTCATGAAAAACATTTTTCGAGAGTATAACTGTGCTTGCTACAAAGAAATAAATACGAATTAACACTACCCAGTGTGTTACATGAAAAATTATTGAAAAAGTAGAATCTTTCTAGGAAAGGTAAAAGTTCAAGGTGCTAATTTTCTGTCATAGAATTTTTTAATTTCAGAAAAACCAAAAGGATTGCACGTTGCGCAGTTTATAAACGATAAAATAATGTGTATTTTAGCGAATTTGCAGATGTATTTATTGTACTGCTTCTATGTTAAAAGAAATTTTAAATGACAATAAAATCAATGTAAATGTAATCAAAGT
The DNA here is from genome assembly GCA_034694165.1 of Tomocerus mixtus. Classification (NCBI taxonomy): domain Eukaryota; kingdom Metazoa; phylum Arthropoda; class Collembola; order Entomobryomorpha; family Tomoceridae; genus Tomocerus; species Tomocerus mixtus. The sequence continues at coordinate 46,025 of JAQFYC010000598.1, forward strand.
TGTACGTAGTCAGCAATTTATTTGCAGATCGGTGTCGGTGTGCAAACATAATACTAATATGTTTATGTATATTGAGAGTAGAAGAGCAGACAAAATCGGCTATTTGAATTTGGTTAGTTAGGAATTAGAGAACATAGAAATGAGCCCGTATTTTTGATTTGGGTTTAAAAAAGCCGTAGAACGAACGGATTAGATCCTAGGTTAGATCCTAGAATTCTACGAAACTTTATTTGGCCTCTTAACGTAAAAAAGCTGTGTCTTAGCTCCAGCCAGAAGAGTAGTCTCCCAGACCTAAATACCTACTCTACTAACTACTAACACATACACGCATATGGGCCTAAGTTTCTCTGCAGACTATGTATGTTATCGATTGTACGGACAGAGACTGACGTACGATATGCTACATGAGGTTGTACTTATAACACAGAAATATAGTGATGTGTGTCGTATCACTTACTATCACACAACATCCAAATCCAACTGATCTTTCATCTAATCTGTATCATTTTCTTAATTTCAATTCGAGATTAAAAACAAGATGTACCTTATTCTCTATTAATCGTGTAGTATACGCACGCATTCTCAACACATTATTTGCCAAAGCTAATTATATTATATTACCTATCCGTGCCGTGTCTTGGCAGCACTCACTAAAATACTTAGGATTCTGTTTATCTGTGTAGTGTATACATTTTCAATATTATTCTAAATGACAAGCCGGCAATAACCGGCAAAACATAATCACATAATATTTAATGTTTCTACCCTTTGTCCATGAGCATAATAACTGTTTACTGTTTGTGAAATAATACCTTATAATATACCAATGTAATTTTCAATTTCATATTTATTTAATTTATCGACCACTACTACATACATCCTTGATCTCAGTTCACTAGATTTCCCCCATCCCAAGATTTCATACTTCCACAGTAGCAGAAGAAAACCCAAAATTTAAATTATGCATTTACAGTTATAGTAGAATTAATGGGTACCGGTTGCATCAAAATCGGACCTCTACGGTCAACTGAACAGGAAAATGACCGGGGAGTACCTGCGTAATTGAGGTTTTGTCAAATGGAATAAACAGTCCCCTTATCCCATACTAGCCACTGTGGGAGTATGAAATCAATGGGATGTACATTGTACATCAAATATTAGATGTCATATTATTATTGCTTCAGGTGTCAGAGCCATTATAAATAAATCATTATCGTTGGCAGTTATATATGGTATTAGAAATTAATTTTTATTTTTTAGCAAATAACAAAAGCTTAAGGACTAACAACTAAGGATCAACAAAATCTCAACAACAATGTCTATTGAAATCTGGATTTGTATTACTTTACTTGCTGCCGGAACTTACGGAAATCCAGGTAAAGGAGACAACATATTTGACACTTCAGATGAAATAACTGACAACACGAAGTGGCCTAACCTCGACAAGGATGGGCTAGATGGCGAAAAGGCGTGGCTTGACTTGCTTAACAAAATTCGAGTACTGACAGATTTAAAATTAAAACGTCAAGAGATGAATGCTTCTGAATTATGTTCTACACAATGTGGCTCTTCCACCTGCTGCGGCCAAACTCATGATAAGAAGATCTTTACAAATGACAATGTCACCACCACATATTGTTGTCCTGGTCCTAATCAAGTGTGTTGTGGGGCAACAGATCTTCGATTCGGTGCATATTGCTGTGGCAGTGGCTCGGTGTGCGGAGACCATTGGGATGTGCGACATAAATGCAAGAAGCCAAAGGTTACCGGTATGAGACATCATAATTAACATTCTTTTGCTCACTTAGAACTTTTGCAAAATTGTATGCATGTTGTCCAGTTGTTTCCAGTGTTTAATTTTTAATTTGTCCGTCCATTTAATAATAATACTATAAATGTGTCATATATGTAAGCGATTAATTGAAAACATAAAATAAATAGTATTTGATCTTTATACCTCACCGGGTTGAAAACTAAATATAATTCAAGTTTATTTAATTATACTTTTTAGTTGGAGAGACTATGGGAAACTTGTTTACCGCCCTTTGGATGTATATTGTCTTATTTATACTTCTTCCTTGTGTATTTTATGTCGGCAAAGCATATCTCGTAGATGCGTGCAAAAGAAGATCAGCGAGTAATCCAGCAAGAACGGAAAATATGGAATCGGCGGAGGGGCTAGCATAATCAACAATCAGCCCGAAAACGTCTTATACACACCAAAAAGAAGATAGGAGTTGCAATTTTTAAATAATATGTCGTAGATATATGTTTAAATGAGTATCTGAAGTTCGTATTGTTGTGCCAATTGTTATGTATAACTTAATAACAGCAATTTATTAACTTTGGCCAAAATATCCTCTACAAACCTTTATCCATCCATCACAAACATATCATCATAGTGAGAACATATTGTTGAACATAGAAAAGTATAATAAATAAACAATGTTAAGGGAATATAGCTGATTCGCAAAGCGGGAGCATGGTGTTGTTTAGCATCCACAAAATAATAATAGTTGTTTGCTCAAAATTATTGTAAATTGTTGATTGTTTCTCCTAAAGTTTTTTTATCCTAATGTAGAATATAAATATTTTACTCCAGCGCATGCATAATTAATGAAGGCATTCAAAAAGGACGTGGCAAAAGTTTTCTATTTGTTTTACGCTACAGATAACACAGTTTGTATTGTATAGTTCCCTATCATAGAGTCGTTTGCCCAGTATGATTTTCATTTTGTAGTTATGCATAGCTAAGATTACTTCTTATTATATGTGGGATATTAATATTACACGTGTTTATATTCCAAGATTCATTATAATTGAGATATTTTGCTTGTATCAAGTATAATTTTTTACTGCTCTATGCTAGAAAACTGTTGCCTCTGAAAAATTTAGATTAATTAAAATAATAAATTTCCAATACAATTGAAATACAAGATAAGAAATTAATTAAAAAAGTAATATCCCAATAAATAGTTTTCAAAAATATTTAGTATTATTTACAGGCAGAGTTAAAAGTAAAACCTATTGTGGATATGGGGGAAGTGAATGTGGCGTCAAAAATAAAATTTGGGAAATCCCTACAAGAAACTAAATCGTTGGGTTACAGTTTGCAATTAAATATGACATAACATTTTTTCTCAGTCAAGAATAATTATAATTAAGTTCGATGCATGCATTTGTAAAATCAATGTAAATTTAATCGACGTTGTATGTAGTCAATAATTTATTATACAAGAATCGGTGTACAAACATGTATATGTGAGCAGAAGGGCAGACAAAATCGGATATTTGGTCAGTTAGGAATTAGAAAACAAAGGAATGGGCTTAAGTTCCACCAGCATTTTTGATTTAGGTTTAAAACAGCCGTAAGAAAGTATTAAATACCTATTAGAATTTTACGAAATATTTTACTTCATATTCGTATAAGTAGTTCAACTAGGTTTTCCATGAAGTTTTTCATTGCACGCCATGCGAGTGCATCCAAAGCTGCTCCCATCATCAGAACATTTGCATCCATTACACCATTTTTTAAAGGTACTCTTTGGTACGCACACTTGGTCTTTGGTCGAACTATGATGAGATCCTGGATTGGGAACTGCAATAATTAAGAAACATATGAAATTAGTTTAATTATTAAAAGTAATGATTTCACAATTACTGATTTATAATTGTGATTTATATTATCATGTTTTTACTAGGTCCAGCAATTGTGAGTACAGAGGCACTGATAGCCAATAAAATAATTATTAAACTATTCATGATGAACACTTCTACTTTAATCAAGTGAATGGATGGAAATAAATGGAAATGGGTTCTGAACAAAATGTAAAACATATTTCATATTGTCATCATGTCTCATTCTGTTGCATTGTTTTTTATTACTACAATGGTACTTCAAAATGCGTAACGAATAATAATATTACTAACAAAAGAACATTATTTAAATGCGATCTATGGGCTGATAGTTTTGATGATTATGCTTATAGCCTATAGTGAAATTTCTGAAGTCGTAATTTATGCACAATAAGCGGAAAAATAAAAAACCTAAATCTTCCCTACCTCGATATGGTATATGGAAATAAAATTAGAATAGGGAAAGTAATATCTCAGTAGGTATTCGTACAACGATTTTAATATTATGATACATTTGTGATGCATGCTGGAAGTATTTAAAATGTGAGCCATATAAAATTCCTATCTATCAATTACATAAAACATTAATTCTTAATGGGGATTTCTGTGCATCACAATACTTTTTTTAAGAAATACCATGTTTAAACGACAGGAATTCTGATAATTATAACAGCTGCTGTAATATGTGCAATCATCAGTGCATTTAATAATAATAAGAGTGACAACTTAAAATATCCTATTCTAATTTCCTTACTCGAGAATTGATAAATTATCTTATACGGGCAAATTTTGCATAGATATATGCTATAAGCTGGCACGTTACTTCCTTCCCATTCGTATGCTATATACTAATGTAATGCTAATGTATATCATTATTTAATATTCATACATTTTAGACGCTTTGAAATGATAAAAATAGATAATTAATATTTAAAGAAAGAGTTGTATTCAAATCGAAAATGTGGTATAACGTATTTTGAATCATGACAAGTCCCAAGGTATGATATACATGATACATTTATGCAATATTGTATTTTCTACATGTTCACTTGCTGTAGTGCTATGATAAAAAATTCATGAAAATTAAGTGTGGTTTGTTAACTTCTAGATGCTATTCAAAATGGCTTCAACTTTTTATTACTCTTAGATGGAACAGAGTAAAGATATAATATTGTATTTGGCCAAATATTAGCGCTGTTAAATGTAAATGTGGATTTTGTTTATAATTATTTTCGAGGATGGTTTATATCACATGCTTTGCGAGTACATGCATAGCCAACCCCATCATCCGCGCACTGACAGCCGTTGCAACCTTCCATGAATGTGCTCCCAGGTATACATTTGGTAGTCGAATACTTGTTTTCTCTGGCTGTAATAGGGAAACAAAAAATATTAATTAGTTTACAGCTACGACAATGAGATAGCGTGATAAGAGAACGCCATCATCTTTCTAAAAATTATATTCGATTTGCAATACTCGCACACACGCCAATTATTAAATATAATACGCTTACACACCTGGTAGTGCAATTGTGATTGCACTAATACAGACAACCATAATGAAAATTATTGTTTTCATCATTAGACGAGTTTCTACTATAATAGTTACTGTCGGGAGGAATAAAATAATCTTGTGAGTTGCGAAAATGTAAGTAGAGTCTTCAAAAATAGGGCTGGTGGTAAAATGCTTGGAAACACAATGGGATAATTAAAGGGGAATAAAATGTGTCCTTCAGCGAGATAAATTGCATCCAAATGTCAATTAGTATACGGACACACGATTTTTGTGGATAAAAATGTTTCGTATGCAGAAATTACTTGCCATGCATTCACTGGTGCAACTGCAATGTAAATTATTCACAGCGTTGTAAAATGCACTAAAAGTAGGTGCGTTATCGATTGTACAGACAGACAGGCGTACGGCATACTACATGAGGTTATATGTGGAAGTGAAATTGAAAAGGGACCATTTATCCAGTAAGCTCTCAGAATTAGCGATGGGCGTTTGGCTCTACC
>JAQFYC010000599.1:0-51673 GCA_034694165.1 Tomocerus mixtus
TCTTTCAGCAATATAGTCGTCTCACAAATTTTGGGAAGAGTCTGAGAAGACTAAAGAAGAGCAAGTGCCCATCACTGCAATACACCAACAAACCTTAGGACCGGGACCGGTTAGTCAGTTTTATCTTCCTTCACGCCACAAATTACTAAATTTTTATGCAAGTATAGGTGAATTATAAGGTTCTTTATGGTTTTCGGACCAGTTAAATAATCGGGGAAAACTGCAGTACTTTTAGCCTAAAAAAGTAATACTACTATCTTGAGGATTAGTAGCGAAAAGAGGAATAAAGATTTAATTTAGTTTAATCCAATTCGCGGGGCCTGCGACCAGCTGTCGCCGGTTATTTTGAAAGACGCACGAGCAGAAAGTTCTCGTGTTGTCCACGAAGTACTAAACAAATGTGAGTTGTTTCTGACCAAAACTTTCTTCGGTGTTGCGAATTTCCTCCGCCGTATTGTAACATTGCATATTATACAAAATTATTCTTTAAATGTAATTTTTGATGTATCTATTTTGTTTTCATCAGTTGTGGCAATAAACTTTAATCTTCCTTCCACCTCAGTTTTCCAGTACGCAGTACAGTAATTATGGCGAAGGCAAAACCAGTGGAAGAATTCTTTAAACCTCTGGATGGGGACGATCAGGAAGCAACCGAAGTTGAAAGCTACTGTGTAAATTGTGAAGAAAATGTAAGGCACTACTGTAACAAAGTATAAATATGCACTAACAAAAATCATAATCAGCTTCGCAAGTGGAAATCCGCATAAATACTTGTATATTATTGTCATTTGTGAACCTTTAATGTTGTTTCAGGGTGTCACTAAATTGTTATTGACGAAGATTCCATTTTATAAAGAAGTTATTATATCTTCGTTCTCCTGTCCTCATTGCTTTTATACGAACAATGAGATTCAATCTGCAGGGGAGTTGCAAAGGGAAGGAATTGAGTACAATCTGGAGGTGAAAGATCTAGAAGATTTGAGTAGACAAGTCGTAAAATCAGATTATGCCTCAGTTAGTATAAAGCAGCTAGATTTAGAAATTCCTTCGAAAAGTCAGAAGGGGGAAATAACAACTATTGAAGGAATTCTTGCAAGAGTAATTACAGGACTTGAACAAGAGCAGCCAGTCCGGAAAATACAACATCCTGAAGACTACGAAAAAATTGAAGAGTTTTTGGAGAAAGTCCGTGAGTTTCAGCAAGCAAAGTGGCCTTTTTCACTTGTAAGTTGAAATTATAAATTATACGTGATATTTGATGTTTCTCCAATAATTCATGTGATTTTAAATGAACTTTTGATATTTGCGATTCAGAGAATACGGGATATCAGCGGTAACAGTTTTGTATCTGCTCGCCCTACCAGCGTTCCGGGTCAAAAAGAAGAAGGATTACATGCTGCAAGATTTTCTAGAAGTGTTGAGGAGGATCATGAAATAGGCTTTTATCCAGAAATGCAAAATATTAATGAAGACGAAGAGGAACCAAATGCAGAGAATTGCGGTGGCGGTGGGGAATTGGATTTGGCAGGCGAAGTTCTTCAGTTCGCTACAGATTGTCCCAACTGTTCTGCTAAGTGCTTTACTAAAATGAAACTTACTAAGATACCACATTTTAAAGAAGTCGTCATTATGGCTACAGACTGCGATAGTTGTGGACACCGAACGAATGAAGTTAAAAGTGGTGCTGGAATAGAACCGAAAGGAGTTCGCCTTTCCCTGGAAATAACAAATGTGGATGATTTGTCCAGGGACGTATTGAAGGTAAACTACATTAATTTACTATTGTACACTTTAAATGTTTATTTTGTAAGAATTTAATTCATATATTTACTACATAAAAAAACAGTAACCAGAATTGAATTGTTTTTTTTCTTCAGTCGGACACCTGTTCAATAGAAATCCCAGAACTGGAATTGGAAATAGGCGCTGGTCTCTTAGGGGGAAAGTTTACAACAATAGAAGGTAAAGTATATCATAAAATAAAACTATAGATTTATAAGCGTGATTAGTGAAGTAAGTAAAGTTATTATCATATTTTTCGCTCAGAATTTCCTTCATAACCTAACGGCAAACCTAAAATCATAATTATTCCATATATTTTTTAATTTATAGGTTTGCTCGATAATATCAAGGACCAAATTTCGCAAGAAAATCCAATGTTTTCTGGCGACAGTGCTGATCCAAAGATGAAACAAAAGATGAACAAATTCTGTGAAAAATTTGAAAAGCTGATGTCTTGTGAAGTTCAATTTACGATGATTTTGGATGACCCTGCTGGAAATAGCTACCTTCAAGTATGTTCATACACTACTTATACACCCAAATACTACTATACTTATACCTCCGTAGCTAATTATTAACTCTGGATTTGATGAACTCTTTTGCAGAACGTGTATGCTCCAGATGCTGATCCTCATATGAAAATTGAAAGATACGAAAGAACTTTTGAGCAGAACGAGGAGCTGGGAATTAATGACATGAATACTGAAAATCAGGAAGGATTGGAAAGCTGATGTGATTTCCCTTTACTGTTTACAACATTCATTAATAATTTTTTTCAGCAATGAAATATAATATAATAATAATATTCATTATTCATGTACCTTAAACGAAAATAATATGTAATTTTAACTTAACATATCATATTAAGTTATTGTTTTGCTTTAACATGTTCATTAAATTCGTTTTCCTAGAATAGCCTTTGAAAGAGGAAAGTTGGCCGGATAATAACTAACTTTATTGCATATTATTCATATTTATGATAGTTCGGGGGATGACTATCTTTCTCCGTGTAACAGTTAAGAAAGTGAAAGTTCATTTTAAATTTGCCGACAATGAAAAATTGTCTTCGCGCCTACTTTCTCCTTCCTTATAAAAAACTGATTGTAGAGCTTTTAAGTAATCATTATTAATTTATTTCACTCAAATTAAACAATACAACTTCCGCTTTACCACAATTCATTATTATTAATCACATATTAATATAAAGCAAAAGTAGGAAAAAGCTAACATAGGTGTACTGGATATGCATGCAACGCAAACTTAAATCAGGTTTATCATGCTCTAATAAATACACTGACACTGACACCAAATGCCAAATACCAACGCAAACATTGAACTGTTAACTTATGAAAGCTACTTTCTCCATTCTGAGTGGTGAAAGTGAAAATAAATGTATCTGACACTATTGCCTTCAGCTACGGTATGCTAGAACGCTACAAGTAACAGCTCTTCACACAATAATGTAACCTTAAATTAAGACCATAATAATAGGTATGAAAACTGTCATGGTCATGGCGTATTGCGTATTTAGTTTAATACTACGTTATCCAAAAAAAATAACGTAAGTTTACATAAACAAAAGGCAATTCCTTCATATTCTTAATCTACTCCTACTCACTATTGTCACTATGCATCTACTAAATGTAAACTAACTATTCAAGATTAATTACTAAACTACGGTTTAACTGTCTATGGATATCTACTATCAGTACTATCCTATATAATATATTTGATGAACTGACTGCTGTTACATAACGCTGTAGTGCTATATTTATTTGCAGAAATCTTAGCAAACTAATTTACACTGTAAGCTATCTAACTACTGACTACTACAAGAGAATAACGTATGAATATGAAAGTTGCTGGGTTGCTTTACCGATCTCTAAACAGTCACAGTATTGCCTACTGGCTCTGATCAAGTCTAAAGTGTAATAACATCTACTGTACTGATTGTATTTATTTATCTTCTTGTTTCTTAGCAAAGAGTTCCCGAAATTGTTGATTGGTCTTTGGGGTTGGAATTGATGTTGTATCGGAGCCACCACCGTCACTAGCACTAGCTTTGGGTGCTGATCCCGCTGCTGCTGAAACTTGGACCGATCGGGGAACAAAGGTACCAATCTTCCTTCTTGCCCCTGGCACTTGACTCGGAGTTAAAAATTCATTAACTACAGGCTTATTCTTTGCTGGTGGATTACTAATTGCAACAGAAATGACTTTATCTTCAATGGTCATGTTATCCGTCTGTATCAAAGCCTTAGACGCACTCGCTTCGTCGTCAAAATCCACGTAAGCAATGCCTTTTGAATGTCCGTTTCTGAATGTCACAACTCTAACATCTTTCAAAGTTCCATATTTGCCGAACAAAGCTCTCACGTCGTCGTTTGTGAGAGAAAAGGGAAGTCCTTTGATATACAGTTTATTCTTTTCTATACTTGTAGGATATTTAAATTGAACTCGTCTTGTAGATTTGTCTGGATCACATTTAGAGACAAAAGCAGGTCGCCTATTCAGAGGAGTTCTGTCTTTGGTTAAAGCCTTTTGTGCTTCTTCGACGGTTTCAAAAACTACGTAAGCATATCCTTTTGAATTTCCTTTAAAATCTTCAACCAGTCTAATGTCCCTGATTCTGCCTGTGTCATGGAAGAACTCACGAATGTCGTTACGAGTTGCTTCGAAGGCAAGGTTACTTAGGAATACTGTTTGATTATCCAGACTAGGATCATGTTTCACCTCTTGGCGTTCCTGACTGAAATTTTGACTTTGTTCTCTTGTCGCTTCCTTTGGCTCAGACGTTGGGTTTAGTTTCGCCCTAGGTAAAAAGTTCGGTTTTTTGAACTCGTGTTCTTTTACATTGTTTCTTCCGTCGGTATCGTCTGCAGCTGTCGTTTTAAACTTCTTAGGAGGCAAGCCAGCAGCTTGTCTTCGTCGATCAGCCCGATTTCCAGAACCATCACTTTCATTAAACTTTCTTTTTGTAGCCCCACCAGCGTGGCTATGGTCCTTTTTCCAAGATTTCCAATTGCTTTCATTGTCTTGAGAATGTGGGTCATAGGAAGTTGAAGCACTGGCATTAGTATTTGCATAATATTTCTCCATTTGCTTGGCTATTTTTAATTCGCAGGCTTCCATGGATTTTTTATTGCCAAAATCTCGTTCAAAGTTCAGCCATAAGTCAGAGACGGAAAGTACGTCATCTTTCACCCAACCCATTGCTTGACTCAGTTTTCTTCGCAGAGTTTCGATGTCGCCGTATTTCCTTTCGAGTGTTAAATATTGATTCCAAACGCGAAACTGTTCTCCATAACCACGCTTGAAAATATCTTCCCACAGTTCTCTGGACTTTTCCATAGTTTTAGCATTGTGTGCCTCAAACCTGGCATGAAACATGAGTATTTGGCAAATGTAGTCGTTAGGTTCTTCTAATAACTGAAGAAGATGAGTTTCAGCTGCAATAAAGGTGCTTCGCAGGAGATCAATATCCTTTTCGTTTGGGTTCTCTGCGTCAACACGTCGGCGAAGGGATTCCAAATATTTTAACCACATCGTTCCAGCTTGTTCTCCAGTTGAGCAATACAAAAGAGAATTTTCAAATGCTGCTTTCACCTTGTCATTCCCTTCTGTTAGCTGTTCCAAATTTTTTATGTACTTTATCCAGATATCAAGGACCCATGGACAATTTCTTGATGCTCTCCGTGAAACATCTAATATTGCATCGTTAAGTTGAATACGCTGGACATAATCAATGAAGTCGGACCATAAACTTGCATCCAATGGATGATCTGCTACTGCTCTTTCGTACAAACAGATAATTCTTGCAGGATTTCCCTTCCCAGCTTTTTCAAATTGGATGTAGTCTTTATAAAGGACAATCTTTTCTTCGTCTTTGTAACACTGGAGTATTTTTGTTTCCCAAGGCTTTATCTCCTTAAGCTTCTTGAGGGCTCCTTGATAGCCATTTACTGTTGGTTCATCCAATTCAATTTTGTCCGAGAGCTGAGCATATGTTTTCTCCATTTCTAACAGTGGCACGGAAAGCTGTCGCCGACATATATTCAAAAACCGAGTTTCTTGAGCTTTCATATCATCTTCTTCGACAACAAGCCCCAGCATGGCTGCTTCGAAATCTCTATACGCATCCCAAATTAAGTAGCCGAATGATGCATGAAGACCACAAGATGATAACGCCTTTTCAAAAAGGTTTCGGCATTTCTCAATCCCACCTTCTTTTCCCATTTCTTCCCCTAGATTAAATTTTGTGTATTCCAGCCAGAGCTCTATAGACAGATAATCTTTTGTTGCCCGTTCGAATAAATTGATTATATCTTCCTTTTCCTCATCCGTTGCACTTAATTTTTGTTCGTCCAAAATCCATTCAAGCCATAAGGCAGCTGACAATGGGTACAGCTCACTTAATTTTTCTCTTGCTTTCCTCAGTTCATCCAGATCTCCGATGGACTTGTATAAGCCAATTTTTTCCACATAAAGGTCATATGAGTAAGGTTCCAATAATAATTTAGCATCTATAGCAGAGAGTCGCTCCAGAACTTCATCCTCATCAACCTCTTTAATTTCTTCACGTTCTTCAGAATCGCCGTCGGAAGAGTCTGAGCCCAGCTCTTCCAAATTTTTGTTTATTTCTGCTGCCAATTGGTCTGCCTTAGCATCCCCAGCCGAAGGAGCGGAATCCTCATCCGATGAGTCGGAAGAATCCATTTCATAATCATCCTCTTCCTCTTGCAGCATTCTTTTGTACATACGCCTACAAATTATGAACCATTATTGATAATTACCATTTATATTAAAATACGCTATCTATAACTCTAGTGTCTAATTCAGTCCGACTTAAAAAGTTATTTTATATTATTTATTTTTCGATGTGGATAACAAATAAAGCATTACAGCATAATTTTTAAAATCTTACCTAGATATTTTTTGGCAATGCGGATATTTTGCTATAGACGAACTGCACCAACCAATCGTCTTATTTTGCTCGTAAAACCAGCACAGCCTTTATGTAGCTCTCTATTAATCTAATAATCAAGAAATTGGGATTTTAAAACTACAAAATACAACTTTTTTACATCAAAATTGCCAAAATTAAATGGAATATAATCAAAATGCAATGTGCAAAATCAAATTACCTCTCTCACGGCGATATCACGAATCAGGATTTACAACTTTATTACAATACGATCGACTTCTTATTAAAAATGGACTAGAATTCGCGGGCGTGGGATTTCATTATATTTTGAAGCATCTTTGAGCGCACAGCCCTACAGCAGCTTCCAAGCCACAACCAAAATGCAGTGCATGTAATATAGTGCGTAAAAGTGAATCAAATCAATGGAATGGAAATGGAATACTTTGCATAAAACTGTGTGTTTAAGTTTGTGTTGTGGGACCATCAGAGAGATTGTGATTTCTTGAATACACGCTATCACGGCGAGGTTTGCTGCCAGAAATTCCGACGAATATCAGAAAAACGAAAACTATTCGTAAGTATTTATAATTTATATCTACAATCTAAAATTCTAGAGCATTTTGTCTCCTTTAAAAGGAACCTCCTACCAAGCGGGTTGTAAATCAAACTTAGCAAACAAACAAGTTAAGTTGACAGTACCTAATAAAAGTTTTTTCGGTTACAGTTGTTTTGTCGTCGTAACGCCAGTTGTCCACCAAGTCCGCGTCATTAGTCAAGATTTTTAATAGTTCAGCACCGCAACCGTAACCTGCTGTACTGCCCGCCCGTTTCCGTCTTCACAAATTAACAGCCTACCTAACCAAACCAGTAAGTTCAAATGATTTTTTTGTTTTTCATTATTAACTTTAATTGTTGCGTGCCTAACACCTAAGCTTATTAAATACCATCAACCATAGAATGCACTACTTGAATTTTGACTATCACATTGCATTGCGACCAGTTGTAAGAGTAATAATTAAACTATTAATGATCCCTCCAAGACCCTCATTATCTTCTTTTAATTTTCAGCAAAAATGTCGACCAAACGAAGATCAGATAAAGAACTAAATCATGAAAATTGGAATGATGAGGAGGAAGCTGAGGAGAAAGGAGAGTTTGTTAAAGCTAATGACGACGAACTGAAAAAGCGTAAAATCTTGACACCCAAGAGAAAGCTAGAGGTAATTATATTATATTATAATTATATTAACACCCAAGAAAAAGCGTGTTGGGGGCACTGGCACTTCAGTGTGTTCGCGAATAGAGCTACACCACCAAGTGTTCCAGTCCCACAGTGGGGGAGGTTAAACTTGGCTGGATTCTAGGGTCCAAGGCCCTAGAAACTGCCTCTAATGCCGTTAGGAGAATTGAGCATTTTTACCCTGACTTCTAAGACTTTTTGAGCAGTTGGCAGTAAAGTCATTGTCTTTGGAGCTCAGTCCAATTGTCCAATATTAACTAAAAATAGGAATCTTACGTGTTGATGTGGATTTAGTTATATTTCAATTGTGCCCTTAATATTTGAATTGCTTGTTTCAGGGATCTCCACCTGCAGCAAATCCCTTTGGATCAATTAGCTTGACTACTACCAATAGTGTACCTGTAGACACTGCCACTAAAAATGGCGATTCGAAAAGTACAGAAAATGGGTCTTCTGAAACCATTGCAAAGGAAGCTTCAGAAAGTAAAGACAAAAAGGCCAATCAAAAAGATGCAACCGACAAGGACAAGCCTATCGTCGACGAAGGGAAAGGTGGAGACAAAATTGACGACAATTCGGGAAGTGAGGATATTGACTCGGATGACGATGAGGAAAATAGTTCTTCCAGTTCTAATGATGAAGCTGTAACTGATGAAGCTGCCGCAGCACAACTAAGTGCCATTTTAGATTCTGATGAGGAGGAAGATATTGACAGTGATGATGATGAGGATGTCGAAGACGAAGAGGACGAAGATGATTCTGATTCTGAAGAAAACGCTTCTGACGGGGACGAATGATAACTATTAGAAACTTAAGTATACAATATAATATGATTACCCAAAAGTGAGATATAAGCTAATAACTTATTTGTTTAACTTGTGTCGACCTTAAATCATAACATAATTTATGCCATACAAATGTAAATGTAACTTGCCTACACATGTAGTATTAAAATTACCATTTTAAGAGACTTTCCTCCACAGTACAATGCAACTGCATACAAATTGTATTTGCATGTTAATGACAGTCGTGTACTTCGTACCTACTTGTTAATTTTTCTTTTAAATTCTTGTCTTGTTCATGTTATATGACAAATTACTTAAGCCTTTAGTTTTTCTAAGTTACTACTCAATTCAAATTGTCCTTTTTTGAAATCTCAAATCACAATGATCATCAGTGTAGGAAAAATGTTACTTTGCTGTGTTATGTTATGTCGTATTTAATTGGAATGCCTGTTTTAGAAACACTATAATTTGTAAGGATAAGGATGCCACTTACTTGACAAGTGTACAAATATAGAATTGTAGAATAATTATTCATTTTCTTATAAAGCCTGTATAATTTTCACAAATTGACTTTTTTATTTAGTTCCAATGTATGAAAACTAAAAATAAATATGTAATCTAGATTTTACTGGCGTCTTGCTAATTGTTTCATTGTGGAGTTAGTGTAGCGGTAATTGTGCCAGTTGTTTTCCACTGTTAAGTCTTTAGCACCGTGCTTTTTGTAAAATCTTACAGAAGGTTCATTCCAGTCAAGACATTCAAAAGAAATCCTAGGCATATTTTCAGCAATGGCAACCTAAATTAAATATATTCACTTTCAGCATTAGCATTACTCATTTCATTAAACTCGTGCATACTTTTTGAAAAGTACTTACCTTTGATAATTCTTTCATTAATTTTTCTCCTACTCCCTTGAATCGATAATCTTGCTTTACATATAAATCTTCTAAATGAATATCTTTTCCCGACCACAGATTATAGGAATAATAGTACATGATGTACCCAATTATCTTTCCATTAGCCTCAGACACGTTATCGGCTAATTCTGCCACAATTGTGTAAAAGTACGGTGGTTCCGAATCAAATCCATCCCGTTCTAAATCTACAACCGTAAATACAATACTTACACATACTATACGTAGTTCTGTAGATATTGACATTGGCACTAGCACCTTGCTAACTAAGGTACTTTAAAGTTGATTTGTGTATGTAATTTACTTACCTGTCCCAATAAGAATTGCTTCGTCCGGTTGTTTCTCGTATTCCGCCAATTCTTTTATTAAGCCTGCTATTGATTCGCAGTCAGATCTTTCTCCTTTACGTAATGTAACATTTAGTTTCCCCAATTTTTCCATGTTGTTTAATAATAATGTCTCTTGATATGCCAATGTGGTGTACTTTTACAAATTGAACAACTATGTAGCAATTGGATTTGGATAGAGAACGTTTACTAATTTAGCTTCGGATTAGGACACGATAATAGGTAAATAAACCTGCTCGCCAAACTCGACATATGCTCAATGCTCAAGACCAAGTTCAAGAACAACATTGCATTTGTGTATCTCGTATGACTGTGTATTGTATGCATATAGTGTGGCAAAGATGTAGATATTTGTGGTCTTGAATACCAAATACAATTGCAACATGTTTGTAGATTCAGTTGGAGTGAGTTATGTAACACATGCATTTAACTTATAGGTACTTATGATTATAGTAGGTGTGGAATATCATATTATTATGCGGATAGACTAAATTGTCCATATTGTGAATGAATTGTAATTGATTTGAAATTCTAATCCCCAAAATGGTAGTAAATGGTGAATGTTCCTTCCGTATAGCTACGTATGTATAGCTAAGTAATTTTCATCTAATGCATTTCTTACATGTATATTGATTTACGTTACCCTTTAATATAATAGCTTTATTCAAGTGTCAAAATATTTAAGTACAAGCTCAAATTATGAGATCCTTCAATCATACAAGTTCTTGTAATATCATCTAATCATGTATGGTACTTAGGTTAATTTGCCGAGTGCCGAGTGATTTGCTTTAGTAATCCAAAGATTAGAAAGATTTTTTATTTTGTAAAATATATTTTATTTTTCTGGAATAGTATTTTGTAAAGTTTCCATTACATCACGACGAAATCGGCAACATAATATTCCCTTTAGTGCTGTTAGATTGCTTCCATGATTTTTCTCGTAGAATTGAATAGCTGGAGTATTCCAGTCGAGGCATTCCAATGTAAATCCATCATAGTTTTCGTCATTGGTGACCTTTACATAGGAAATTCGGATTCATTAAGATATGATGTCATTTATCTTCAAGTGCATGTTTCATAACGAGGACATTTTCGTTTCATTGAAGTAGATCATTATATTTTATATATCTAAATATATTTAGCTGTTAAAACATAAAATGGAAAAATATTGTTTGTCTAATCTGTACCTTTGCCACAGCAGTGAATAGCTTTTTGCCCACTCCGCTATTGCGATATTTCGGTGTTACATAAAGGTCTTCCAAATGAATGGATTTCCCAACATGTTCTATGTAAGTGTTGAAGAAAATCGCAAAGCCAACTACACTACCCTGTTCCTTATCCTCAGCAACAAAAGAACGGAAATGTTTATCAGGATCAACAAAGCAGTCATTTTCTAAATCTACACATCAAGAACATACCAATTATATGTACACTGCTATTTATAGAAGGTCAAAGTATCTAATGCTGTATTTGTAAGTATATTTTTATACCTTCTCCAGCTAACTTAGCTTCATCGCCCATTTTCTCAAATACGGCCAATTCTTTGATATATTTTGCAATATCTTTACAATCTCGTCTTTCCGCTACTCTTACAATGATATTTGGGCACTTATCCTCCATTTTTTCAGAATCATTTAGAATTTTTAAGATGCTTGTTTTTGGAAACCCAAAAAGAAGCCAACCTTCATCCTTAGACAGATTTAATGCACCCAATTTTTGGTAAAAATTCAGTTCGGACGAGTTAGAAGCAAATTCTCTAAACGATATTCTGCAAAAATCTCCATCTACTCCAAACTGTAAAGATAAAAGTTTCGTTTGGTTCATCAGATCTGAATAATTAAATAATTTCCTTCATTCCCTCTATGTGTAGTGTTTATGATCTTATGATGGATAGTATAAGCATGCTACTTACTAAAGCAGATTGTAATTGTAATTTATATCTTGCACTAGTATTTAAGCATAATTACGAGCGAATTTGCATCGCGTACCTTGCACAGAGTTTTTATTAGTTTTTCTTTGACCATTTCTACTTCTTTAGTAGTTTCGTTTACTGCCAAACATTGCAAAAAGAGTCCTTTGGACTCCCAAGTGGAATACCTATAGTAAAACAAAGCAAATCCCAACAATTTTGTGTTTCCATCTTCTGCAACAAGACAGTGAAAATATGCCGGCTTGGTGTCAAACCCGTCTCTTTGTAAATCTGCAAAATAATGAGAAAATATATACAAATAATATGACCATTATCATTCATTGATAGGATTCATTGAAAGCAGATTGGTACCCACATATATTTCAAATTCGCAGTACCGAATTAGAATGGCAATATATTATATTCCTTATTGCATACATTTAATACAACAATTATACAATATATTAACTTAACTAAACTAATCCTACGAGTAAGTAAATAAGTAAGCCCAAGAGCTACAGTGAAAAATATCTGACATAAAAATAGAATACAAGTTTTCATGTCATATGCATTCTATTTAGATTGCCTCTCAATATGCATTTCCATTTCCATGCACAAATATTACAGGATAAAGATTAAAAACACTTGGTACCTTCTAATGATAGTTCAACATCTGAATTTTGCTTTTGGGACTCATTCCTTTTTAAAATTACGTTAAAAATACCCTGACAATCATCTTGCTTTGCAAGTCGAATTGTTATGCTCATGATTTAAGAAATACACAGCTATGCACATAAGTGATGTACCTTAATTTTTGTAATTAATATTAAACTAAAATGACTTAAATTATGTTTGCGTAACTAGCAACTAGCGAAGAATAATTCATTCCCACACACCGGGTTTTGGCTTTACGCGCTGCCTGCAAAAGCAACATTATTGGCAGGTAAAAGGTAAATGAATTGCAGTAGGTTTGTACATTAATGAAGTGCCAAAATGATTTTTCAACCTGCATCCAGGATCAATTTGCGTAACGCTTCAATTCCTATTGCATCGATTAAGCTATGTAATAAATATGTGCGTGTACAATTTGGAGTAGCAAAGCAATTAGATTTAAATGAAATGAAAATTCATAAATGTACGCTAACAACAGTATGCTAAACATTTTACGTAACCGCACACATTGACACGACTATGCAAATATAATATTTAAGAACTACAGTGTTCCTTACTATTTCATTCATTAATTACATTGTATGTATTTGTTAGCTAGATTTATCGCATAAGTAACCCCTTTACAAGAATATCTGACAAAAATACAATACGACAAGCGTTCGTATACATAGTAGTGTTTTTCATTTAGACTGCATCTGTATGCACAAACGAACAGTACAGAGTTTAAGATTAATTGGTACCTTCTAATGATAGTTCCACATCTGAATTTTGCTTTTGGGACTCGTTCCTTTTTAAAATTAGGTTAAAAATACCCTGACAGTCCTCTCGTTTGGCAGGTCGAACAGTTATACTCATCATTTAAGAAATACGCACCTTCCTATGGACATACTAAATCATGTAACTTCATTTTTTTAAATTAATATTAAACTAAAATGACTTTAATTATGTTTGCCTGACATAATTTGGAAGACTAATTCACATACACCGGGCTTTGGCTTTATGCGCTGGCTGCAGAGACAACATTATTGGTAGCTAAACGTAATTAAATTGATCAATCTAGGCGTATACATTAATGAAGTGTTAAAACGATTTTGCAAGCAACAGGGTAACACAGCAATAATATTAGCATCGATTGCGTGTATCTACTTGGACAATGACGAGTAATAATTATATTTAAATGGGATACTGTACTGCAATACTAAGCATTTTACGTAACTGCAGATATTGACACGTAATAATATGCTAGAATATATCGTACTAATGTATGTATCTATTTAAATATATGAATATAATCATATTTTATAGTAACTACAGCAGTATCAATTATGGAAATGAGTGAAAGTGTTTTATGTATCATTTCATTGATTATAAGATCTATACGTAATATTAAATAACGTAGCTTGGGAAAATGTACATTTGGAACAACATTGAGTGGTTGAGATATGAAATTAATTTATTGTTGGTCAAGAATGTTCAAAATGGTATGTCAAAATCGACGTAAATGGAATAAGCTTTATACTTATGAAGAAGCTAGTAATTTAATAGCATTAGAATCCAATGCAAAATCATGCCATCCTTCAGCAGCAGTAAAATTTATGGCCCCAAGTTTCTTGTAAAATTTTATAGCAGATTCGTTCCAATTTAAGACTTCTAGTTGTATGCGACAAAAATTCTCCTGTACACCGATCTAAAATAACCATTAGTTTTCTTTAAATCAATGTTCTATATAATACAGATAAATTGGGGTTTTTTAAATCAATTTCTGTTCATTATTTTTTGTTACAGAAAGAAAGAAGACATACTTGAGCAAGTTTCTTGATAAGTTTCTCCCCAATATGTTTCCCTCGTAGACTTGATGTGACACAGAGATCTTCTAGATGAATTGCTTTCCCTTCCCAAGCTGTGTAAGCATTAAAATATAAAGCAAACCCGACAACTTCTTTTACTTCTTCGTTATTTTCCCCTTTTGACACAGACTCAGCGATAATGCATTGAAAACATGGAGGTTGTTTGTCAAATCCATCTCGTTCTAAATCTGCAGAAATTTTTTAATTAAAATGTAATTTTTAATAATATTTTAATCGAGTAATCAGATACCTCTACCTTTTTACTAACCTCTATGATCTATGTTATCTGTATGTACCTAAGCGTGGTAACAATATTTATTTATGAACACATGCAATGCATGTAATTGTTAATTAGTATAAATAGTACCTTTAGTAGTTAGCATAGGCCGGTTTGCCATATTTTGATGAATTGCTAATTCTTTTTTAAGCTTTATCAGCGCTTGACAATCCTTTCGTTCAGCAACACGGATAATAATATCCATACTTTTGGCATCCATTTAACAAACTTTGATTTTAAATTACGATCAATTTGGAGTTTTAAGTTTATTCACGAGTTTGAAAAATAGTGTTTATCCTATCCACCTTTCAGTCGGCTTTTCGCCAGGCCAGCTGTTGTGTGTATGCGTAAGTACTACATAAGCTTACATGAGCACGTGTGTGCAGAAAGCCTTGTCACACATGAAAAAGAAGCAAAATCATATGAACACTTCAAGGAGACGTTATATAACACTCTTCACACATTTGACAGTGTAAAAAGCTCATCACCTCGCTTTACTCTAGCTAAAATGCAAAGCTTCTGCACACGACTATAATTTCCCAGAAGAACCATGCCAAATTTTACTAGAACGGCGAATGAACGAACAACTGAAGATATCGAGACATAAAACCATGAATGTGCCAAATATGAAAAGAATTATTTTAGAATGAGTTTGATGTGACATTTGTAACAACATTTAGATTTATTAAAAATATTTTTGTTTCCTTTAATTTTTTGGTAATGATTGTTTATGGCTAATGAGACTGAGACACGGGTACATTCTAAAGAATAATTTACTCTCTGTACACTAGTATATAATTTACAGCGACACATTGTAAGTACGAATTACCTATGCAATAAGCTAATTAAGTAGTATTTGTGTAGGTAATTTCAAGATTTACAACTTTAAGTAGTGCTAAATACTTATCATTAAATTATATTACTCTCTTAACTAATTTACTACTTGAATAATAAGTAAGAAGTAACGGATATATAGAAGTAACAATATATAAATATAATAGACACACAAAAACAAGATATCTAATATAATACCTATATTTAATCTTAATTACAATTAAGTACCGAATATCTAGAATACGTATACGCAAATAATTTCTTAAGGCTAAACTAAGTACTCTAATTTATCTCCAGACGACAGAAATACTATTTAGGTAATGTAAATGAAGTAAATTAGTAACATTAGCACACATATGGTAACAAAGGTAAGTACAGTACAAATACTAGCATAAATGTAGCATTATATTATTATTATGGAATTAAATATATATTTTTGGAATTCAGAGAGGAATATCTTTGTAATATTTTGAAGACAATTCCAAAGCCTTTTCTTCAGAGTAAATAGGAGTGTATTCCAGACAATTTGTTGATTTAATTCGGTTGAAGTGAATTGCCTTGTGTGCCATATTAAAGCTTTCGATAGTTGGCACAAGTGGCTTATTGTTCAAGTACTTTTTCCAATTATCTGGAAGAGCTTGTATAAGGACATTCACCGAAAATAGACAGAGATGCATGAAAAAGACTGGAATCGGCAGTTGCAGGGTGGACATTCCTCTCAGCGCTAGAAATGGTTTCATGAAATCGTAAATCATTGACGGATGTGTATCATCATTAAGAAATATTGATTGTCCATCCACTTCACGCCATTCTTCAACTGGTTCTTCAGCTTTACATTCTTCGTTGAGTTTCCAAGCAGCTAAGACGTGGGCCCAAGCAGCGTTTCCTAAAAAATACAAACAATTAAAGAAAATTAGGTTAATTAATTCTTAAACAAGAATTTTTATAGAAGACTTTTGCAAAAGGATTAAAAAATGTACCGGCATAAGTAGATTGCAGAATTGGTTCACCAATTAAAATCAACGGCTGGGCCAAATAACCAAAACTTGACTTTGCTACTTTCAAAGCTCCAGGGACGTACAAAGTGTCAAGTTCACCATATAAAACTGTTGGTCTTAAAATAGCCGTTTTGATTCGCTTTCCTTAATAATTACAAAAAATAGTTCAATATATATAGATTTTATCATCTTTAAAATTATAACGTAAATGTAATCTCCAAAATCCAAATACCATTAGCCATTGGAGAGTTTCTGGAGCATGTAACAATAGCCTCAGATTGAGCTTTTGTGAAAGCATAATATCCCATTAGGAATTTCTTCTCCTTTACTGGTAGCTTTGTTTGTCCCTCAATTTGATTCACAAATATGGAATCATGTTCCACAACTGCATCAACTGTACTTGTCAGGACTAATTTTGGAATGTTCCACTGTCGGCATTTAAAGACAACATTTTTCGTCCCTGAAAATAGAAAAATCAAAATTAATTATCAACTGATTTCTTATACTGAAAAAATTATAGTAATTCGATGAAATATAATTCAGTACAGTAGCAAAGAAAGTACTTTTAACCACTTAATTTACCTATCATGTTAACCTGCATCATTTTCAATCTGTCAACATAATGTCCAACATCAACAACTGCGGCACAGTGGAAAACACACGTGGCTCCATTAAAAGGCTCGTCTAACTGATCTTCCACAATAATATCCGTTTTAAAAAATTTCGTAGTATGCTTTTGTTCAAATTCTGAAAAGATATTTAAAATCAAATATTTATCTTACAAATAATTATGCCTACGACAGGTAATTTTTGATTAATAAATTGGTTTCATGCAATTTTGTGTTAATGAACATTATTTTCTGTGTATAACTTATTACATAAATTGCTAATTGTATTCATGCAAAGTTATTGGAAAATTTGCCTGTCAGTCGGATGAATATGCCAATAACGCACGTGTGAACATTCATTTTTATTGCATCCCTGTTCTTTAACTTGCTTACCTAATTTCTTGGTGTAGGGCACAAGGTCAATTACTCGGACTTCTTTGATACCATCTGCTCTTTCGTTGAGAACTCTCAGAATGTGTTGGCCAAGAAATCCACTTCCTCCTGTATTACGACAAAATTAATTTGGCAATTTGTTAGACGGGAATCTTACATAATTTCATTCATTTTTGCTGCAAATAGAATTTATAGAATATCTCGCATCGTTTCCTATTACATAACTGTTAGAAAAGCTGCAGTTTCCATCTAATACGCTAAAGATAAGTTCATAATGAAAAATCTAATTCAACTATGCTACAATAGCATTTTCATGAACAAGAGCCATAAAGCAGGTATGAGAATTTTCAATATTACATTGTTTTACTGCACAAAAGCGACCTAGAAGCTCAAGGTTAGGTTCATATTTACTTTGTTCGTCTCATTATCTGTTTGTTACATGAAACTACGCTATAGCTTGCAAACACGCAGTAAGTAAATGTTATCTTTATCCTAATTAACATGTAATTGACATATTAGTTTATACTTTAGCACAGCGAAAACTGACTGAAATGAGAATGTCATTAACAAAATATTATATAATGAGCATTTATATGACAATTATAGTACACGTCAGTAGCAAGTTATTCCATGTCCGGGTTGATTCACTAATAAGCTACGCAATTAACAAAAACTATTTCAATTATTTCAATTCTAAACTGAAATACTAATTTTATTTTCATATTGACCAGAATCGGATTTATATTTTTTAGTTATTTAAATGTTTCGTACTGTATTGCTACATAATCCGTTACATACTTAAGACATAAGCTCGAAAATCCACTCACTTAAAGTAGTTATTAGTATAATCTGTGAATATGATAATTAACAATCATTTGGGTTTGCACAATTGCTGATTATAATGATAATGAGCTTTAAACTTTATTTAGTAGTTAGGTAAATACGTTACGTACATATATACGTATTACGTATAAGTTGTATAAGTTGCAATAATTTTAATACAATCAAAAAAGTATTTGTAATCATAAATACCTAACTGACCTACATCTACATCCGTAATAACTTATAGTGACCTCATACATGAATATATACGTGAAACTAAAAAAATATTCATAGATATCACTTTTTCGCTAAAGACCTGTGTCTCAGCTAACTTGCATTATATACTAAACTTTTTTTAAGTGATTTTAGCTTAACTACAATTGTTTTTTAGGGATTTCATATGAGAATTTAATGGAGTGTTAGGTTAGAAAATTATTTTCTTACCGGTAATAACGATCACTTCATCTGGTCCTAAAGTAACCTTTTCAGGGAACTTTGGAGCAAGTGCTGGACTTAAACTCATTGTTTCTGCAATTGGCTGCGTTCTTCTCTGTAACCAAAGTTAAAAGTAAATTGTAGATGTTTAGGTTAGTTGTTACAGTAGTTTAGATCGGAAAAGAACCTGAAATGCTAATGGAAAGGCGAATCTCTAATGAAAATGAGAATGTGTTATGTAGTGTTACTCGTGCTCGACTCCGGATGCTAATCTGTTGTTTGGTCTATGTGCGACAATCACTAAATAAGCATGTTATGTAGTAATAGTATCAGTTTCATTTCAATTACACAGTACAAAGTGCAAACCATCAGTCAAATGATTAACCCTTTTTAACCACTTACAGACATTACAAGCTTCCAAGGTGGATTTGCGATTTAATAACAATATTTTCTGGATCGATGAGGCTCATAATCAGAAGCGTGTTAGATAAAACTACTATTAAACCCAATCTGGACTTTAGACCAGGTCTACCACACAGTTAAGCTTAACCTGACCCATCCGTTTTATGAACCTGCACAATATTTTATCGTAACTAGTAAATTAAAATCTTATATACTTGCTTATACAGATAAAGTTTCACTGTGGTGACTATCAATATCAGACAAATTGATGTAATAGGTGTCAATACATTATGCAAATATATAAATGTTAAAATAGTTACCTAAGTACACTAATCGTAATGGGTAAAGAATCTTTCTTGACTATAGGTACAAGCTTTGTTAAAAATATATTATTTTTAGTGCATTGGTGAGTGCATAATGTTATGTTAACTATATAATTATTACTAAAGTCAGCAAAATGTTGAGCCATTAAACTGTCTTACTCATATTATAGGAATGAAATCACATAAGCCTATATGAATGTACCCAAGTACCTATTGAATTAATGTGCAAACCGCAAAGCATGCACGGGATAGCTCTCGTCTGCTTTACAAAATAAATTACACTCAAAGTTCAATATATAGGTAATGATAACAAAATACTTGATTTTGATTACTAATAAAATATCAGTACTACTACGTTAATCTCGCAAACGTTAATTGTGTTCCGTCTATTAATTATATATTTAACACTGCATCCTCATCCTCTTATTTTATCTTACAGTATTATATGACACATTTTTCATCGTCTTTCCTCTTTTATTTGCAATATCCTTTGTGTTTATCCTTTGTAGCGCATCAAATCACAAAAAATCTTAATCCAAACGGAACACTTTTTTATTTCCTGTTTGATTACTACCTAATGCTTTCATAATAAATATTACAAATTATGTAATCTTATATGACGCATGCAATTATAAGGTAGCACCTTAAACTAAACCAATTTTTTTAAATCAAATACTTAGATTAATTTTTTATTAATTGTATTAATATTTAATTAATACATTTACCTACATAACTTGTCCTACAGAAGGATCCCTTCTGGAGCGGTGATAAGACAATGTAAAAATTGCTAGTAATATATGTAATAAAAGATGCAAACTTTGATAATGTTTATGAAAGTTGATATAAACGAAGTGCGTAGCTGTTTCTTGAAGTAAAAGATTATAATGTAGTGATAAAGAAGACCAGGATACACAGATCTATGTAAAACTAACAGAATTAATGTACATGACACAACAGAGAAAATATCAGCTAGGTGTTAGTGTTAGCATACCATATCGCCGTGTCATGTCCTTGCCTTCTGTGGCTCAGAGTCCAAAGATAAAAGTTTTTTTATTTATTTACTTTATCTGATTAGGCTCAACAGGCAGGGGCATGACATAAGTCAAAGCTCAGTCAATTTCATGCATAAAGCAGTATTTGTGTAACTCTAATATTTTAATGATCTCCTCAGGGAACTATTCCCATACCTATAGTATGTACCTTCTACTCATTTATATGAGACAGCTTTAGGCACAGAATTATAATTGTAGTTTTGAAAGTTGAACTAATGATAAGTAGATAATATACATGTAGGAAAATAGGATTTTATTATGAACAGCAGGGCTAGTTGGTGCAGTATTACGAAACTTTCCGTAGAAGTCTTTGAGATTATATAGTAGTATAATATATGGACCAGACAATGTTTAAGAATGGTCAAATTAATGTGCATTTAAACAAAAATTTCCACTAAATTATGAATGATGAACTATCTGAGGATTACTGCATGAACTACTTGAAGAGTTATTTAATCTTAGTGCCAGTGGGGGTGTGTGATATAAAATTTAGAGGGTTTGTTGGTAGGTATGTGTATTATACATTTTGGATTTAGATAAGAGTAAGAGTGGTATACACCGAAACTCGAAAGATTATTTAAAGTTTAAGACAAGCATCCTAAAAGATTCCATTTTTTTCTGAAAAACTCTCATCTTACAGATTAGGTCTACATTGTAAATTGTATGTATGTACTAGAACATAATATTATTCCACTATTTTTTAAAGCTTGCTAGGTATCTGTATTTAATAATTTCTCATCTCAATATTAACATAATAATACATTAAAATTACTTACCATTTCGGACTTTGCTTTGCAACTAAAGCGTAAACATAAACTTAGCCCAAATTGTTAACTGTATTAACAAAAGTTAAGTACTGCATGCACACAATCTGAAATTAGTGTTTCAAGGTGTCTATACGGTTTGGAATGTACACAGTTGGTAGTACCTACTATATGAATTTTATGTGAATAGTAAGTAATAGGGTATTGTTTACTGATATTTAGTATCAACAAGTAGCACTTGTGCAGAATACTGAATTCTAAATTCTGTGTGTGTTTATTTTTGGTTAAAAATGTGTAGAAAAACTGCATCCGTTTGCGTTATCAGCAAATAAATGAAAAAAATGGGTATCTCAACGGAATTGGAAGTGGTTTGCAATGGTAACTTAATTCTTGGAAAGATATAACTTTATTAACTAACTTAATACCAAAGGACTTCACATCTACTTACTAAAAGTGTTTGAATGTATTGCCTTTCTTGATAGTAAAATCAGAATGTACAAGGATAGTCGGCTTTCTCGCTTGAATATGTAGGTAAAGCTACATAAACACAGAGTTACACTGCACTACTATGTCTCTTCAATCTGAATCTATAATAAAACTTTTATTTCTCATTCATTATAGTATTATTTTTAGTACTCCAGCCAATCCCTGTCACATTACTAGAAGCATGAAATAAATACAGCACAGAGAAATTACACACCCAAATACTTACTTATGAAGGTTACAGGTATGTAGTTAAATGGAATGTTTATAATAATATATGGTCATACTTTTTGTTTAAAAGTTTCCCATGTACATTGCTGCTGGTTTGGACTTTTAACTCCCACTTTTTGTTCGTGTTTAAATTACAACAGAGCTTTCGTTAACATAGGATACAAATATGATATATTTTATACATATAATTGTTTGGTATTACATAAAATGACGAATATTATTTTTAGTAGATACTTAGATATGATATATGAGACCAATAAATAGTTGCATGTTACACAATATAATGCACATGCACAAATACACAAAGAATTGTGTAGTAATATTTTACATGTTATGTCTTTTATTCTCTAGGTACTTATGTACGTATGTACTAATAGGACTTCAATGTAATGGAAAATGGGGAAAGGAATAATATGGATTCATGCAATTTAAGTTCACTTTGTAATTTTTATGCATATTAAATAATATTATGCACACTGTAATATCATGTATTTGTGTACCTAATACTTAGGTATACAAATAATATGTGCAAAATTGCATCCAACCTATAGCTAGTGGTTATTTATAACTGTTACCCAATGCACGTCAATATAATAATGTAGGATGCATAGATCCGATTGCCAATTTTTAAATTTTTTCATAGAACAAAAGTAGAATGAACATTATATCAGGATACTAACAATTAATGTGCAGTTACGAAATACGGATCTAAAGGATGCAAAAATAATTTATTATCGAATCAATACACATTGCAAAAAATTATTTATTTCCATGTAGAAAAGATAACTTGCTTAATAACATTACTTAAAATAATCTATAACACCCAAATATATATTAACGCTCGCATAAGCAAAACTAGATAGACTGACTAACAGAAATTGCAGCATTTCTTACTTTACTATTTCAAAAATATACCACTAACATTTCTACCAAAATAGCTAAATATTTTGTCATTAGTATCTGTAACAAGTATATCTACCCAATATTTTTGTTGAGCTAATGAATATATACGTAAGAAGATACTTACATTACTTGTACGTATCTACTTTCGTTCTATATTTATTGTCCTTCTTATATCAGTTATTCTACATTCACAAGTAGTAATATAATTTTTAGTATTTTATCAGATTTTTGCTTTAATTATCCTACGCTTTGCGAGGAAAACACTTTTCCTCCAGTCGACAAGTAATGATATCTAAACTCTCTTTCCAGATATCTTCTATTGGATCTGTCCCATTAAACACTTTAACTCCTGGCCGTTTATCTATAAATTGGTTGAAGTGTTTGACATATTCAGGCCAAATTGCTTTATCAAAGTAGCCAGGACAATCTGGAGGTGTGTATGAGCGTTGAGTCCTGCGAGTTCGACATTCCTCCTCGGGGATAGTCATAAAAAATCGGGCATCACATTTGTCGAATAGTATATCAGAGGCGAACATTAAAAATCCTTCAATAATTAGTATGGGAACCTTGGAATATTTTGATGTGTCGTAATCTAAAATTAAAGGCAAGAATATTTTAAGTGAGTATTCAATATAATTTGCCTCCTATATAAAATGTAATGATATAATCAAGTAATCTTACTTATGTCCTTGATATTGTTTAGCAACTCCATCCCAGTGTCCCAATTTGGAGTAGTATCATCTCCATTAGTATTTAAATTAGTGTCGTAATGAAGTTCCCCTGGCTCACTTAGAATTTTTTCAACATCTTCATGCATTTTAGGCATATTTAGGGCTACAGGCAGTTCATAGTTTACATGGTTTTCGCAATCCGGCATCCGAATATGATGTTCGTAGTCATCATCGTAGAAATACGTATCTTGGTAAATTACACGACACCACGGTAGAGATCGTTCCAGTAATTTTCCCAAGGTCGTTTTTCCACCACATGTTACCCCAGATAGCCCAATGACGAAATAATTCATTTTTGTCCTCAATACTACTTTTTTCTTTAAGTTTGATTTAGATGTTTGGTAAATCGGAGAGTATATGTGGATATTTCTATGCGGGATACTCCAGAAATTCTTTGTACTACAACCTGTTACAAATACAACGAATTATTCTTCTAAAAGCAACCAAAAAAAATATTCAATATAATTTTATTTTTAACCATGTTGTTTATTTTGCTGTTTAATATAATCATTATCTATCTCGTAATTACCAGACAAACCACTTTAAAAGTGTAATCACGTATTTACATATAAATTGCACCAAACAATTAGTTTTCCCTTTATATATCAATTTAATATAGTTTACATCACAAATTCGCAAATAAGTACTATATCTGTATATTAATAAAAATATTCAAAAAACAATGGAAAAAAGCAAGAGCAAATATTATAAGTAACTTGAATTCAATGAAAAGTTTACTACTTATTTTTTAGGTCAGCTGCTACATTTTACTCATTCCTATCGTATAGAGGATAGATTGTGGAGTATTTACTATTACAATTTGTTTACATAGGCATCATGTATATTTGTTATCTGACCTATTTTTTTTATCTCCTTTGATATGAAGCACGCTGTACTGTATATCCACTACATCTGAACTACTGTAATATAGTTGTAGATATTTATGACAGTTTTTCGTCCCTCGTCCCTCATACTACTATTTAGAATGTAGAATTCAATATTCCTTTCTTTGCTAAGTGGGAAACGGGAGCAAGATCATCTTTAGCAGTATTTATATTGACTCGCTAATGACATTTGTATTTGTACATACAAGCTTTATTAATTTTATTAATTTGTTGTTGTTAATTACCTGATATGTGGACACTGAAATCCAAGATTGATTTTCCTCGTCCAAGGAATGCTATTGGGGATATCAGTAATGACACACTTCTCATCATCCTCCTTTACGTTTACATGTAAATAACAGATTGTCTGAAAAAAATCATGAAAATTAAAATATATCCAGAAATTATACAATAGTCAGTTAAGTATTTTCAAGAAACTCGTTATAAGTGCACTGAAATAGATTCAATGCTACTTGTAGCACTGCAATGTGACAAAAATTCCAATACCCGGGTAAGAAACACATGGAACTGGGAGAAAGTATGCGCTAAGCGCTTGTTTCAGATACATACCACCTACATAGTAACTACATGCTGTATTCTGTACTGTATTACATAATATTTATACAGCTTACTTGAGCTACATAACAAGAGGCTTGACAATATGTACTTTCTATCTATATCACCATCATATCACCTCAATGAAATCATGTCTTATTCGTCGCTTTTGCGTTCCTGTAGCATAAAAGTGTACGTAACATTTGTAAATCGTGTAAAAGTGTGACACGATCTGCGTTACAAGAGTCTGCGGCTCTTTCTCATCATCATTCGGGTATTTTTAGTAGAACTGAGCTATAAGGTCCCCGTAAGTTGCAACACCGAGTTCGGGATCGAATGGGTTGGATGTCGGATCGATGCAGCGGAGCGAATACACATATACAAACTTGGTTTCAGAGAATTTCTTCTTTTCAGCAGAATATTATCAGGTGTATGTAGTCTTAAAATATTATTATTATAGAAAGATAGAGGTATACTGTCTCTATATGTAATTTGCAAACGCACGGGTGATATAATACAATAGAGTCTGTAGGTAAGACAAGACAGGAAATGAAGAAATAAAAGTTCCCGTGCTTTTTTCTATTACGTAATATAATACCCGGGTATCTGTAGTGAATGTATGTATTTAGGAGTATACTTAAGCGTTAGAGAAGTCTTCTGGTTCTGGTTCAATGGAATAGTCGTCGTCTGCAAAGGTTAATACTACACTACACATTACATAATAATAGGTATACAGATACATCGCTTACATTAGGTAGCTACGGTTAGAATTGCGTGTATTTACGTTTCCTTTTGGGATTTGGGATTTGTAGGAATGCGATCCGACGAACTCGGAATTTGTCATCCAAGACTACAACTACAGTGAAAGAACACAAAGTGAGTTTTTTCTAAAGGTTCTAAGATAAACATTTTATATCGTATGCATTTTCCCTCTTGTTTATTATTACTTTTCACGGTTTGTTTTCTTAAAATGTGGGCAGGTGACACGAGGAAGAGAAAAGTGGAATACTTAGGGCTGTGGCTGCCTACAGCTTTTACTATATATTAAACTCGATATTCTGGCAACCCATATATCCTTCACTAACTAAACTACGTACTTGTACTACTTAGATAAATAAGCAAAGAAGAACGTGTTCCAAGATTGGAAAAACTGAACTGTAAAGAAATACATAAGGAAAATATTATGTCTTCGACGATATCCAGCGTGCGCTCATCTCCCATTCCTGATTTAGCTTACGATTCATACAGAAGTCTCTCCTTAAGAGATCAAAACCTCGTCAAGAGACAATTAAGCAATAATAACTTTGACAGAAGGCCCCAACTTCCACCACCCACTCAGCCTCAACACCAGCAACAACATTCGCAACAACATCTTCAACAACCGCAGCCTGTTCCGGTTCGGGTACTAATGCATCACACTGGAAAGGTTGCTGCGGCTCGGCCTTCCAGTTTTGTTTCCCTTAATGGAGCCACCTATTCCTTGGAAAGGTATTCCGGGGAAACTGTTGCCTTTTGGATTCTTTTGGCTATTCTAGCCATTTTGGCCATTGGAAATGCCATCTTGACTTTTGTGATCTTCGGTGTTCTCAGATTAGGTGTAGGAATGGAAAGTATTGAGGTATGTGAATAAAAAAATTGTTTTATCTCTGTATAATAGAAATTAAATATCCATTACAAAATTCCTAAGTTATTTTATATTTTACAACTAAAAGTAGGTATGTAGATATGAGTGGACTGTCACAAATAGAGTCATAAAAATGTTGTCTAAATTCTAAAATTATTATTGCTTGTTCCAGTTTCTTCCAAATGTACTGAAATTTTACGGATCATCCGATCTAGACGAGATTTACAAAAGAGATGGACTCTTGCAAGGATTCGTGAACAAGCCAGTGGAGATCACCGGAAACGACGGAGGAGAAGTGCATTTATGGGTACATGAAGGTAGCCAACCATCAATTTCAGTTGAGAAAAATGTCATCAATTTCACACAGCTCAAAGAATTCAGAGTAGTTGACAAAAAAGGAAGGGAGGTTTTCTCAACGAATAAACCGACATTAGGATTGCCAAGAGGAGTCCAAAGACTCGATGTTCGGGTAGTAAAAGCGAATCGGATCACTTCGGCTGTCAATGCATCGTTACAGTTGTCATCAACCACATTTACATATCTTAAAGGAAGCGAGGGCACACATATGAATGGAAAACAAATCCTTTGGAAAGCTGATCAAGATATTTCCCTTAAGGTAAGAAGTTTAGCAATGGTTGTATCTAATTTTACGTACCATGCAAATTATAATGAATAGATCTCGGATATAGTACATGCAAAGATTTAAAATAAATTATGGGCAGGAATGGATTTGAATTTGAAAATGTAAACCAATTAGTGAGAAAGAATTTCAAGATAGTTTTATGGAGTAATTATATTTAATGAAAAATGCTTTTATTGCGAAAATCTACCAGCATTGTGATGTTGATATTGCAACAATGTATGTTTTTCAGTTTAAAATTTATATGTACTACTATATTGCGCAAAAATGAATGCACCTACTACATTATGGTATATGCAAAATCTTTTGCATTAGGAAATAAAAAAATACATGCTTGAAATTATAACTTTTAACTATGTACATATCCGAGAAAGGGTTATAGATTAGGATTAGATTAAAGTAGTATTTAACTTTTAATTTTTTGCTATAAAAATATTTTTCTACATTTCCAGAGTTTGAGCGGAAACATAATACTGAGCGGAAAAGATGGAATCTACCTAAACGTGAACGACTTGCCATTGGTAAGGGAATCTGGTGTGACAAGGAAAAGTTATACTTATCAAACGCAAGGAAAGAAAGAGTCCCAATACCAACTCTGTGTCTGCATGCCTGAAGGGAAACTGTATAAAGTTGAAATTCCTTTAAACAATCACAATCGCCCTTCTCATCAGAAAATCGGGTGTCACTCAGCAGTTAACCCGTGTATTATATAGTCGCATAGTATGCACTATACCAATTTCCACGTAAAACAAGTAAACGTAGCAATAATTGTATTACAGGGAATGTGTCTTGTTCACACAATCTTCAACAATACTTGTACTTGTGTCTATATAAATGTAAATAATGTTAAATAATGTTAAAACTGCAATTACGATAATTACGAACCACAAAATTAGATACATTTACTCTTGTATTATATTATAGTTGTAATGCTAACCTTCATAATTTGCCTACACTAATAAGTTGTCACTGCTTCTTCCTTGTCCTCCTGTACAACTACAACCTTAAAAGTACAACCTTACTTACTACAACCTTAAAAGTACCAAAATAATGAAATGGAATGTTTGCAAGATTATACTTTATAAATATGTACACAAAAAATCGAAATAGGACAAGGTAATATTGTTTTTAAAGTAGCAACCATAACCAAACACTCCACAAATCTAGTCTGCCACATTTTCCATTTTTTCGTTTTGGTTTGCAGTATTATCCAGATAAATACTAGTACTTTTACATAATCATATACAGTTACTCACAACTGCTGGTTCTACACTGATCTTATATGGATGTAGAAAATGTTTTTGTAAAGAAAATGTGCTTGCAAATTACAAACTAAAGAAAATGTTAGTGAATAATAATGTGTATATATCTTCAATAGCAAAATTGCTAAAATACTTGTAAGAATCTCTTTCGCAATAAATATGATTACGTATTTGTTTATTACACAAACGAACGATATTTTTTGGCTCACTGATTCGTATTTTGCAAAGATGTTTCATCACAATTGACATACAAGTAATATTTTGACTTAGAGAGCGTTCTCGTTCTCCGATTGAACCAATGTCTGGATAATTTTTGCCTCTCTATTTTAGTCATATGAAATATCCATTGGAAAATGTAATAATAGTTTAATATTTTTTGACAATGCATATTGGTTTTTGGGTACTTCTACCCTAAGCAAATAATTGTAAGAATTGAAATACGCAAAAATTCTAATGTAATATTAATAACGTATTTTAGAATTTTATCCTTTACAAATGCATAATAGGGGAATAGGAGCATCATAGTACTAACAAAATGCATCTTAATTATTAGTTATTAAAAAGGAACTAAATACAAAATGTCAAGATTAAAAATCTAGTAAAGATATGAAGCTTTTGACTAGTAAAAGTCAACTGTACTTGGTATACCGTCTTTGGCATATAAACATTCCTAAGTAATAAATGTGTAGTTCATGGAATGTTTGGTTGGAAGCAACCATATTTGGACTTGTTGATGTGGAATTACTTACTACGAGAAATTCTTGGCAAAAATATTTGCACAAAAAAGCTTAGCTAAATACCTACGCTTATGATTTACATAAGAATTTGCACATAACAACTATAAGGACAAATAGTGTAAACAGTTTTGCGTAATAAAGGCTCTTTAAATGATTATTTTATGAATTATCGTTATGTTTTACTGTCACAGGCGCATTTTTATGTCTGTAGTCTGTGATCGTCTTGTCTCAAAAGAGCTTACCTGCCGACGTGTTAACATGCCTTACATACAAAATAACAAGGCGATAACGAATAAAGTGTCTCATGCAAGCCGACCTTTGAAGTGTTTACACAATTTTACGATGATTCGCTAAAAAAATTCCATTGTTAATTTTA
Organism: Tomocerus mixtus; assembly: GCA_034694165.1. Lineage (NCBI taxonomy): Eukaryota > Metazoa > Arthropoda > Collembola > Entomobryomorpha > Tomoceridae > Tomocerus > Tomocerus mixtus. Next base: position 29,755 of record JAQFYC010000599.1, read on the forward strand.
ATTTGCTAATGCTCATTTTAACTAAATAAAGGATGGCTTTTATCGTTAAGAATCTGTGATGTAATAACCTCAAATTACTTAGGAGGAGTTTTCCATTGAAACATATTCCATCACAATAATAGAAGTTTGCTTATTTACCAAATTGTTAATACCTATTTAATTGCACTTATATGCACATTACCTTATTGCTAAAGCCTACTAAACAAATATTATTTCTGTTACTTGCTATTACAGTATTATGTTTACAAACACTTTGTATGTTTTCTAATTTCAACCCGAAATGAAAACAGCTACAGATAAATACTTCAACATGACGATCCCAAAAATAGATATGGAATTAATTTTAGTATGACACAGGTTCTCTATTGGAATTCTCCATTTTATTATGGATTTCGATGTAAGATTCCAAATTATTTCGTTTTTAGGATTAATTTCAAACGCATACATCCCATCCCTAACCAAACAAAGAAATTACTCCAACTTTAAGCCTCTAAAATATAGATCGCCAACAAAATTCCAGAAATTATCGTCAAAACTTCTATGGACTGTTGCAATTTTCATGCTAATTTATTCGACAGCAGTGAAAGTTGATTTTATTCTAGAAGAATTGGACCACGAAGCAGATTTTGCAGATCGAATTGCTTCTGCTGGAGTGACAGCAGCTGAATACAGCCGGGCAGCCTTAGTTCATTTATTTTGCTTAGTTAAATCGAGTGAGATTACCGATCTTGCAAGCATTTTCAAATCAACCCATATTTTGAAATCGACTGATTACAAACACAAAACATTTTTCTTTTATTATCTCGTAATCATACTAATTTCAATTTACACAATTATCATCGACATGCTGGACAATTATGATTATTATAACACATTTGATGCATTATCTTCGGGAGTTCACACTATCCCTCAAAACTACATTGTTGTTCAGTTAGTTAGCTACCTCCACGATTTTCTTATGAGTATAATTCTATCCTACGTTTTTTTACTGAGCATTAATTTCATGCACCAACTAGTAATTACAAGTCAAGCGTTCTTTGCAGACTTTTCTAAAGCAATCACTCCTTTAGTTTCTGATAGGAAAAGGAAACTGTTGTGGAACTCAATTCCTTCTAACAAGCGAATTAATTCATCAATTCAGTACGAATACGATGTATTTGTCGTATTTGATGAACGTGCTAAGGGCTTAAGGAAAATTTACGACAAAGTCAACTCTGTTCTTGGAGTATTTCTTCTGACGCTCATCCCTGTTGAGGTTGTGAAAACTGTTATGGAGTACTATAAGGCATTTACTAATTACCAGAACGATATTTATTACACTCCATTAGAAGCCTTTATTGATGGGACGCTTGCAAGTGGGAGGATTGTCATTTTGATTAATTGTGGATACATTCTTCATATACAGGTAAGTAAAGTAAGTAGGCTTAGCTTTTATTACCCACTGTATTGAATACCGTATTTATTGAATTGGTTCCCCTTGTGGCACAATTTCTTCACAAGGGACCTGTTCCAATCTATTTCAGTAAAAAAGGGGAATAGGTATAACATTCTCCAACGAATAAAGTTTCCCCAATAATTACATACTTAACTTAATGGCTTATCTCAAAATAATGTTGTATCGAATCATAAAAAAATATATTTCAGGAATTAATTGTACATTTCGTTTCTAAAATAATTTCCCTCCCAGGATCTATTGTTAACATTTATCACAGAAATTGCTAAGAATATTCCATTCAACTCCCCATTTTTTAAATCCTCTATTGGGGGCTACCAAAATATATTTTTTCAAAGAGACCAAGAAAAATCCATTGCCCCAGGTAGTTAATTTGCTTAGTACGGTACACCAAGTAGGTAAGGTACGCTTAAAAGAATATCTGTCCTGTCACACTATTTATTTGCATACGTTTTTCATCACACCAAGATCCTAACCTCCCATATAATCCTTACCTAAAAAAATACAGGCTAATAGGAAATTAATGGATCTTAATTTTTTAATTGGCGTACCGTATTCATGTATAGGTATTTAAATACTCTACTCTACTAATCAGCTTCTTTTTATTGCAGCTGAAATTTTGGAGTAGTAAACTCAGGCGTGAACTACTAAAGTGTAGAAACGATTACGAAACATCTACTATTTTTCACATCAGGTCTAATAAGGTATTGTCATAAGAGTACTTGTTTTCTTCTTTAAAAAAATTAGTGATCACACTCTTTACAAATACGACACTGATGCATCACGATCTTCTATCTTCACTAACAATAAATCATCTTATAAACATACCTACATTCACATCAACTTGACATATCATATTTAGCATTGCATATTGCGCATTAAAATATCTTACTCATGCCTTTTACTATATAGGGATCTGCGAATTTGAATGTGATATTAGACTGGGACTGGAAATTAACTGGCTGCGGGTACTTCAATGTAGATCGACCTTTGCTTTCGAAGGTGAATGAATTTTAATTTTGTAGAGAACCCATCTCTTTATCTCTCAGTTTATCTGTATATAATAGAGACTAGATATAAATTTCACCCATTAATTTGTAAAAACGGAATTTAGATTGCAGCAACAACTCTAACGTATATGATCGTCCTCTTCCAATTTCATTTCACAGACTCAAAACAAGGTCACACATGTCAGTGTAATTGTTTTGATGCTAAAAATGCGACAACTGCATCTTAAGAAAAATATTTTCGACAAAAAATAACTTGGCATTACTTAAGACTCGGGACGGGCCATATTCAGTAAATGCTATATGTACTGTAAATATGCATATATGTAAATATTTAAGTAATCTAATCCTAATTACATATTTTTATTGTTTTTGCAAAGGTATGGATGGAACACAAAAACATGAACAAGAAGGGCAAGTCCATAAAAATAAAGCTGAAAGCGGATATATTCCCACACATACTAAATAGGGGATCACAGTGCGTCATAGTCAAAAGTATTTTGTAAACACCAGCATCTTTCCAATTCAATTAAAAATGTTACGGAGAAAAAAAATTCCGTACATATTTGGTAACACTTGGCACAATTACTCCAGATTCGGAAATCCTCTGAATATTTCTTTCTGTAAAAATAGGCACACAATGCCATCCCAATGTTTAAATAAAAAATTCATCTTAGTTAGTAGTACTACAACAAAATCTGTTAATTTACGAATATTATCGATTTAAATTGATTTGAGTAAAATTGTATTAAGCTTCTTAGCACAACTTACCAATCTATAAGTTAGCTAGTAAATAGCATTGTAAAATCTTAGAAATTTTCGGTAAACAATTATAAAGCAGTAGGATCTGCCTTTGACATATATGTATGCTGTACTCTCATCTCAGTCGTTTCTGTTTCCCAGTATTGCATAGTGTAGCATAATGAAGATGCAAGAGATATTTAACGATACAACTGCACTTGTTATGTGAACTCTACTTATATAGGTACATGTACTTATATAGCAATAAGATTGAGATAGTTTATTCTCAGAGCTGCCAAAGTGTTTATTTAGTCATTGACGTAAATTATTGCAAACTTTTCTAAATCAAACAGATAAAGCGCAAACAACAAACAAAAACTTTGCTTGCTCTTTCCAAATGCAAACATGCAGAGAGAGAGAAGCTTTTCAAAGGAATAGACACGAATTGATGCAAAATGAAGCCCCATAATGGAATCCAATGGCGAGTCAATTGAATCGAATTAAAACCTATAGCAATATCAAGAATATCAACATACTACAAAAGAAAAGGCTACAGATACTATATTATACATCATTTATTTTTATTATGCAACATAGTATCATAAAATGTATGCAACGATTCTGTTTCTGTAGCGTAAAGTGTAAACTATCAGTAATATAAAAGTCAACATAAACGGTAATCTAAGTCTTTAATCAAATCAACAATAAAAAGTAAAGGTAAAGCCTTCCAAACATTAAAAAGAATAAACCAACAATCCAATCCAAAGTTTGATCCTCCTTCCTTCAATTCACACACACATAATATTGGCATTATTTATTACACTGAAGGGAGGCATTGTTGCTTTGTGAAGGAATTGCTAACCGACGGACACGCTTCTCGTTTCATTCCCATTCTATTGTATTAAAAAGGATAGGACAAGCTTCACCGGACAATATCACTTGCTCTATCCATAACAGGGTGGCCAGAATTTACAAAGTGAATTTTGGGACATATTATATGACATAATATAATATGATAGGACACTAAGTTATGTTAATCACATATTATAACTTTTAAGGGTCATTTTCATAAATTATGGTAAAAAACTGTCGTAAATTGCAGTAATTGAGTGCAAACTGGCAGGAAATACAATATATTTTGATGGAACATCGTAATCATTTTTTCCAAATGCTGTAACTGTAGTTATTTTTATAGGCATGCATTTAGCCAATTAAATAAAATGGTTATTTGACATTTTATATATAAATCAACATGCTTAGAATGAGTTACGAAAAATATCATTTTTCGATACCAAAATTACTAAACCCTCATAGCAGTAGTGTTTGCTCAAATATGTAATATCATGCAATTTAGTGAAATTAAGATATCTGGCAAGCCCTTATTATTACATGCATTATTAAACAGAGTAGAAATACTTCGAAATCAGAAACATAAGTTCCCATTTGCATAAATACATAGACTGCACACATTGTTACATACTACCTTAACTGATGAACAAGCAACCGCGCTGTTCTTTTTAGTTCTTTTCAGATACTAAGTAAATGCATATTCTACTATGTATACTATTTAGTATGTATGTATATGTATGACGAGAGGAACCATTAATATAAACTGTCATCTGTCAAACTGTATCTTTATAGTTTACTTTTACACTGATTGTGAATGAGTCGAGTTGAATTGAGTCTATAGATACTACCAGATAACACACTAACGCGAAAAATCTGTAAATACTTGTAATAAAATGTAAGTAACCAATTTATTGCACTCTCCTGCATGGCCTGACGACGGTGGCTTGGCTTGGCTACGTCAAACCTGTATACACACATACAACCCCGTCTCTCATTGTTATGAACAAAAGGTTTCCGTATATGGACAAAGAACCTTGCCTTCTTAAGTCAAAAAGACATGTCTCTCGTCGCTAACGAAAAACTAATGTTATGTGTTTCATACGCAAAGATCTTCTCTGCATATTATGTAAAGTATATATCATAAAACAGGTAGGCAGTCATTTAACAGCAATAATATATTATATTTGATATGCATTTAGTATTAAATGTCCTAGGCCCAAGAGCCCAGGCAGAAAAGTGTCCAATACATAAGCTTCCAATTTTAAAACCCTTTTGGTGCTCATAAAATCAATAAAAATGTTATTAGAGAGCATTTTGATCGTAGTAATCTTAATTTTTGAAGTACATTATAGTAAATCGATAAAAAGTCAAAAATGTGTTTAAAATGTTACTTAGAATTATTGTAATACACCTGTATTCAAAATTACAACACCAAGGAAATTGCTATCTGTACAAATAATATTTATGTCGCCAAAAGCTAAAATAAAGGCAAAATGGAGCTCCAACATGAGACATTTGTGTATACATATACACTGGACGACCACTATGCCTAAGTCACAGTTAGTTACCTATCTTAAACTTTTCTACTTACATAATACAATAATACTTGTCTTGTCTACGGTGGTAGGCACCTATAATGCAAACTTATTATTGTATCATGCTTGCGCTAAAAGGTGGAATGGATGGAGAGAAAGGTCCTTATATGGAAATTATTATTACACTCACATCACATCACTTAACAACGAACTGCATCACAGTCCTAAGTTCTATGATGTACAGATACTACTACTATACAGTGAATAAGTGAACCTACATAACAGCACAAATTCTGACAATATTGGCATGGAATGGCAAGACATGGCCTGGACGTCAAGTCAAGTCAACGTCAATGGCAATAATACGCAATACCTACCTACATATAACAATTGAATTCTTACAAACTATGTATTACTACTACTACTATCTGTTCTGACTCTGACTGGCTAGTAAATGCAAACTAACAATAAGCTTCACTATCCACTATGTATTCTACGTACATAGCAGTAATCTGTATTTCTAATTAGGTATGTTGTGTTCTCCTCAGTTGTCACAAGACTTGGACATAACCAATATCTGTAATGTATGTACTTGTTGTTAGTTGTAATGTTATGTATAGTCGCCTAATGAAAGCTATAGCTAAATAACTAACAATCAAATGAACTGTTAACAATGAATCTTTCTTATAACCATATTATAATACATATCAATGAAGTAATGCTACATAACATGGACAGATGAACACAATAATACTATACGTACTAAAATAGTACTTCTACACATACATATTAATATAAATGAATGTAAAATCTGATTAGATAACTCGGAATTGTCTGTAATGTAATACATTTTGCTATGTGAAAGATTGAGATGAATAAAGTGACTTTATTATTATTAGCCTGCATGTACATATATGTTAGTTTGATAGTTTCCAGGCGGTCAATCGGGATCCTTATCGAAGATCTTAAGACAGATAGCTCTTCCCATCCCAGATCAACTCAACTCAACTCAGGGGACAAAACACAATGACAAAATAATATATTGTTGATTCATCAAGATCGTCGATTTAAAATGTCCATGTATCAGAACAGAACATGCACGAATTTATAAGTGAGCCAAAGTCAGAATACAAAAATAAAAACTCTTTCATCTATCTATACTAAAGGCAAGTTTATGTACAAGAATAAGCATAAGTCAAAATGTCATGTCATGTAACATTTATAAGGAATAGTGGATTGGATACAATAATAATAATTCTAAAGATAGATAAGGTAAAGTAAAGGTAAGCAATATTATATGAAGTATCGGTACCTACAGGATGAATTTTTGAACTCTTGTGCCTTGTCTTGGCTTTGTTGATGCACGTAATTGAAAGAATTGTTAATAAGGCTTGTTCTGTATAATGATAAGCTAAAAGTTTATTTACGATTGTCTGTTCTGTTGGGTTGTTTGTACATAATTGTAAGATTGTTCGCAAAGAGTATCAAATATTCTGTTGTTCTGTTTTGTAGTGTAGTTGGCCTGTTCTTGTTCTTTTTCTATGTAAGGTTTGATTTGACGTAAGTTAAGTTTGTTTTGTTTGTGTATAAGTTTGTAATTGTGATGAATCCCCATATGGAGAGAAGCCTACTTATTTACTTACTTGCTATACAATCTATGAAGTTAATAGGTGTAATTTAATACAGAATAATTAATTACGATTACGATTACCTACAACTGCAAGCTAAGCGAGTAGGATATCTCTGTAGTAGGATTCCTACGTGATTTCTTGAAGAGCGAAGTTTTCCAGCCGAAAAAGGATGATCGAGGATAGGAATGTTAATTTCATGGCTAATAAAAGCCATCAAGTCAAATAAACTACATTGGAATATTGAGAAAAAGTTGCAGAAGCCAGAAAAAGGCCAAACTAGGAAGGATTTCAAGCGACAAAGTAGGTAAATAATGTGACACACATTCATTTTAAATATGCACAACTCCAAATTGGACGTTGACAGTGACGACGGGGATGGGAAGACATTGGTGACAGACACACCGTGCTTCGCTCGTCCTACAACTACAATATTATATAAATTAAACTAATATAATTCCACCAATGTACACATTAATGTAAGTTGTTCTGCATATCTAGTTCTCTAGCTGTAGCTCTACCTCATTTAGTTTTGCCAAGCCAAATGCAGAATTCTTAATTGTATCGCCGCGATCCTTACTTCTTAGCTTACCTTGTTCTCTAAATTGAATATTACATCTTACATTATTAAAAATGTGATATCTAGACGCAGTATGTACCTAGGTAATGTAAGTATGTATTCATTAAGCTGCTTGACTCGTAATATAATATTAACTTATGCTTATGTACAATAGTTTAGTAAGTAAAGCACATCTACCTATAATTAAGTACTTTATGACATGGACATGACATTCAATTCACTCAAACATCGCTCATAGCAGTTTCCTCATAAGCATAAGCCCCATGAACTATAATCAAATAAGATCAAAAGAGACGCACATGCTTCCAAAAGGAAATTCCATGTGAGAGTTATAACAAACTGGCCATTTACCGAAAGTTATATCATAAAATCCACTTGGGAGATTTTGCACTTGTTTTCCAAACTCGCCACACACATTTAACATTGTTTCTGACGTAAAGGATTCGTAATGAATGTAGGCAATGTATAAATTGATATCTAATGTAATCTATATCAATCTTAGAGCTAAATAGCATTCTAAATGGTCACTCACATTCACATCCACATCAGTAAACTACATATAGTAACATAGTCTTTGAGCTTTTGCTTTTTACAAACATTAAAATGTAACATGGACTTCTAATGGAATTGGTTGAGAATTGAGAATTGAAAACTGGACTGACTGGCCTGGCATGGACTTGTTACTATATATAAATAGTTATATTATATCTGTGATCATTTTATGTACTCATAGCCCATTATTCACCTTAACATCCATGTAAACCAAATCAGTGCCAAAAATGACAAGACAAGTGAAATTGTTTGTGTTGTTTCTTATGTGGTTGACTTGAGTTCACTCATTATGGTCTTCTGCGAATGAATGAGCATAGCTGTTAGTTAAAAACAGACAGATATTGTTGTACTGTGGGTATAGTAGTTGTAGTCCTAGTTAGTCCATATTCCATAATATGTAATGTAAAATGCAACTTATAGTCGAGATGAGATATAATTTTGTGTTCTGTTGTTTCCTTTTCTTTTGGACGAGGTAAGGTAAGACAAGACACTCTCGTCAGTCAGTCTTCAAGATCCTTTTTAGAGAAATGATCGGCATCAGTTTCAATAAGGCTTGCAATGCAAAGCAATGCCTCACTTGCTCGTAATTCTTATTCTTAAGCTCTCAACTCAAACATAAAGTACTAAAAGATTTTTCAATTGTTTAAAGAGAGAGAGCTCATTGTTAGTTTAGTAACTTGAGTACGTGTACAAGTACAAGTAAAGGGTAGAGTACACCTGAGCTCTGTTGAAATTGAGATTAACGTAAATACTACTACGTATATCCGTACGTAGTTTAAGTATACTGACAATACTGGGATAGATAATACTACATACATACATAAATAGCTTAACTGATTGTTCAGCTCCAATACGTAAGAATATCTACGAAGAATTACATTTTACATTACATTTTGCACATAAACAGATTTACAGAGAATATCACTTGAAAATTCCTTCTTCATTAAGTTAAGGCTAATTTAACAGATAAAGCCAGTGGAGTGGACCCAGCAGTCGTAAATATAAAATATAATTTCTAGTCAAGTCAACTGATTACACTTGGTTTAACAAACTAATTCCTGTGAGAAATGTGTACCTAACATAACAACGTGTATAAGAATCCCAAAAAAGAATATCTTCAGCATATTTAATTATATTATATTATCTATATTATAACAACATGTGTATACAAGTATGTAATACATATGTAAGTATCTATACGTGCCACTAACGATGACCATTAAGTTATATCTGTATTCTACGTGTATCAGTGTATCTAATGATGTTTGCAGATTCTAATACTTGTTAATAAGGTATTTTAACTTTTGAAGTCTATTATATGCATTTTTCCAATACAAATAAGAATAATACTTATCTGTTAACTACTATATGCATGAAGTATGAATGTATGAATGCAATGAACTGTCTGTCTGTGAACTGTCGGTGCAATCGCAAATCTGCAAGCAATTCGCAAGCAATCCTTTCTTTATAACTTTATAAGTATACAAAAAGTATCTTTGTATGTATGTGCAATTTTTTTGCATACATTTATTCAGATATAATGGCAAGTAGTTAGTAAGTTATAAGCTTGTAATAAAATTTCGCTTAACTTTAACTGTTTAACTCTCGGTTTGGTTGGCTTTAGCTGTAGCTTTCATCGCAAGCTTCTACGATTGATTTATCATAAGAAGAATTCTGCACAATCACTCACACTACACTCGCCAATACAGAGTTTAATACATATGTGGGTCAAGGGAGGGAGAGAATACAGAATAACACAACTATATGTAACTTGGTACTAAACTAATGGCAGGTAAAGGTAAAACTGAATTACATTAACTACAATGATCTTATGATCAGGTGGATGTGGATGTGGATGGAAAATATTTTCCTTTTGGCTTTACATTACATTAATAAGAGTTAAGATTTAGATTTAGAATCTTCCATCATCCTTCCCTTTACATATCTCAATCTGGCTTCAGTAATGCAAGAATGGCATTGTCAGCAACAACTAAACCAACGTAAGCAACATAACACTAGGGATTTATGTTAACAATAGATAGGTACCTTATTAAGTGAGTTAACAATGGAATAAGCCTTACTTACCTGTAAAGTCGTCTTAATCTTGACAGAAGTTATTATTGTTAAATAGTTTAGTATGGAAGATGGAAGCTTCTTTGCTAATGTTCACTTAATTTGATCCGTTTCACTTTAACAGGTGTTTTGTCTGATTGTGTCGTGTGATTGCGTTTTTTGCATGTGTGCCAAAAAGTTGAGATTGTTGGGGATTGTTGAGAATGAAAAGTTTTAGCGTTTTCAGTTTTACAGAGATAAAATTGACAGTGACAGAAAAATAGTCTGGGAAAATTAAAATGGTGGTGGCAAGAAACTGAAAACTTAAAATTACTGAAAATTGATTTTCAGTTGAGGGGAGAACAAAGGAAATTCAAATTCGAAAATGGCAAATATCTTTGCGACGATTCACACGCACGCTTCGGAAACGATAAGCAGTAGCAGTACCCGGTCACCTCGAAGGGAATACAAGGAGCTCGGGAATGGTAAAGATTTTTATCCGAGAGTAGCCTTATATCGAAATAAAGATGACTGCTACTTGGTGAATATTTTAGGGCGAAGTGAGAACGACATTCGTGAATATCATGGAAAATCATCCATTTCCGTCATGGAAAGTAGGAGCAATTTGACGAGAGTTAAAAGTGATTCAATTGGAAAATCTTGTGACGATGACAAGTATTTGAGACTATTGGGTAATAGACATAGAAGTGTATCTAATATTAAGAAAAGTGAGATGCGAGATTTTAGAGTTCCGATAACAATACCAACAAAATCATTTTCCTCAGAGAGATTAGCAGGAGGACGGGAAAAAAGCGTTGGAGGGACGCATGCTGGGAGGTTGCCTTTGCCGTGTGTCAACGATCAATATGGAAGTGCTCCGCTGTGTAGTAAATTGGCTCACGACGGCAACAAACCCAAACCAAACGCTAATTCTAATTCTGATTCGCACAGGAGGACTAACTATCGTAAGATTTACAATTTACTTTGCATCTCTTATTACTGTCATGTCAGTTTCATTTTCTGTTTAGATAATTTCATTTAAGCAGAGGCTCATACATATTCATTATTTTTGCATGGAAATTCGCATGGAATATCTAATTGCTTATATTAAGTTGTAATATAGGTTAGTCTTGCATAGCAGACAGTTTTCTCATCTCAAAATATAAATGCTTACCTTAGTCGTGTTGTAAACTATTTAACTGTAACATTGCACATATCTATATTATAATACTTATAAGTATATGTGTTGTAGACAAAATTGGGCATCTCAGGCAGTGTAAGTTTAGTATATTATAAACAGATTTTTTAAGAATTGTAACCAGAACATTTTGCTTATATTACAAGTAAAATATTGTCCAATCCTTTTCTCACTTATATAAACTGCTAGTGTCAATTTGTATAGGTATGTTGCAGAAAATAGAGCAAAAGGTAAGTGTACCCTTCCTAGGCAATTGAGATTGAGACTTGAGACAAACTTAAGTTTTTAATATGTACTGTACATGTTACTAGCATATAAATTGAGACTGAACAAACTGTTGTACTGAGAGTTGTGTGAGGGTGAGGGTGAGACTAAATATTATATCATCCCTGTAATAATTAATGTGGATTATTCCAGACTCAAAACTGTATAACGTGAAATGTGGATCAAGCCAAATACATGTCGCAAAGCCACATTTATTTAATGTTAGATACGTTTGGAATAATCCACATTAATTACTACAGTGACGATATTCTGTAGAATCTGCAGTATCTGTGAGTAAAGTACATATAAACAGGTATTGAAAGTGATACTATTGTAGTACATATTAAAGTAGATTCGGGATTGTCAAAATTAGCTAGCAAAGCAAACTGATTTATTTGTGTTTCTTATTAAATAAATGCAATTTCATCTGATTTACTCGTTCCAAGTGAGCAATCGATCTTTAAATGTTTTGGTTTATACAACTTGTATGTTCCGTGAGTATAATATTCTTGTTATACTCTCTATCTGCAACTTATATATATAACATAGTAATATTCCGTATGAACAGACAAAATTTATGCGTTAACTTTGTCTTACTTTTTAATCTGTAACCATTTCCATTCATGCGTAGGTAATAATCTTGCTTGTGCCATGCCATGTCAATACTAATCCATAGAATACCTAACTAAGGATTAGTAGTGAGAATAAGTAGACAAATAATTTTCTTTGATTCTATTGTGCACAGGTCGAGCGCAGATGTCCGTGACAAATCCAACTGACAGTGGCCAACGCTCCAAAAGTACTGATGTAATCGGAGATGGAAAAAATTTCATACAGGCGAACAAGACTCGAATACTCAAACGACAATTTGCTGTGCGAGTAAATTCTAATGATAGTGGACAAAGTCGATCCTCCAGTCTAAACAAAGTCTCTTCATCAACCAGACAATGTAGCAAAGCTCAGGAATCCAAGATTAGCGTCAATAATATCTGTACAAGAACTATGAGTAAGCAAAAGCAGACAGAAACAAATAATAATGGCTCCGCAAGGGATTGTTGTAGAAAAACATTGGTGACATCGACATCCACTGTAACTCCAAAGCCAAAATCAACTGTAACTACAAATACAACCACTGCAACTCCCACTACGAGGAAGTATGTAACTTTTCCTGAATTTAATCTAAATAACATTTTTATTTAGAACTATGTATAAAATTAGGTATGCTAATTGCTATATACCATTTACCACTTATGCTAATTACTTTCTTTATAAATAACTCCTCCGTACATTGTATTCAATATTAATTGAAGCATTTCATACTTATAGATACTTACAAGATATTTTAATGCATACTAATTATTGCAATATGTTTATATATTTATAATTGCATAATTATAATCTGCTTATAAAAATATGTATACATAACATAAGAACACTTTTAGCGTTTAAAACTTTTGCCAATACAAATACAGCTTCTGTGTACTGTACGTATCTTGGATAAATGCCCACCTAATTAATAATGCATTAAGCAATGTTTATTATTTGCGAAGTACATTTCTGTCAAACTTGTTTACAATTGCAATAACTCACTGTTTTGCATGGGTAAACCTACTGATTGTTGAGATCAAAATTCCTAATTGAACGAAAACCATCTACCTACTACCTACTATGGCTTTAAATTATGGTAGCCATGCAATAACACTGTAGTTTACTCTTTACTTTACAGTCTATCATAACCATTAACACATTTAGGATCGTTTCTTTTTATCAGTTATGGGATCTAAACCTATTAAGTCATTTCACTCTGCACACCAATAAATTAAGCTTTAATAATAACAATAAACATAAATTGAGTGCAATTATTGACTGATTGTTCCCTTATTTATTTTATTGCTCATAGGCAAATTATTGGCAAGGATCTTACTACAATGTCTTCAAGTTCATTAGAAGGCAGGTCTAGGACCATCACTCACAGGAAGCCAATCACATTGACAACTACGACTCCTAGACAAACATCTAATAAGGAAAAAATATTGTCCAAAGACAAACCTTACGCCTTCTCATCAGCTACTTATACAAGAAATAAAATTGTCGCGACAAGAGCGGATATTCCTTGTAAAAACGTAGAACAACGCGAACGCGTACCTGCAAGAAATATTGCCAGTTCCATAAATACTACGAGGAAAATGACTTCAAACAGAAGCACTAGGAAACAGAACCTAAAGATTTTAAAACCCATGGAGAGTTACATGCAAATATGTGAAGGGACTGAGTTGGAACTGTGTATTCACATTGAAGGTAATTATATGATGAAAATATATTTGACTTAATTAAAGTAACACTACATAACACATAAATTAATTAGGTAGTTGCAGTTTACAGTAGCACACATTACAAAATTACTATTTGAACAACCTGACCTTTACTTTGCAATTAAATAATGTTTATTCGACCCCCTGACATGCAAACACCATGTGGACATACACAAATTACATAGAATAGTTGACGACTGTCCTAAATGCGAAATTAGACTTATCATTACTTTAGCAAGTGAACTAATGACTAAAGTAAAATAAACCACATACTTACATCCACAAAAAATAAGTGCAGCACCATTAAGTTCAGCTGAGTAAATAGATGAGCAAAAAATAAATATGTGTGTACACTATTGTGGTCCCATTTTATCGCTACCGTTTACGAGTGTGAACTATGACTTGTCTTAAACGTTAGGTAGGTTGCTAAAACATTTGGGTACATTACATACCTATATAATATGCGTACATTGTATACAAGTATAACCGTTTGTTGTGTAGATTTGCAATTTGCAACTTACCTATCTATAAGAGAGTCTAGCCTATTCTTCGTACACATAGGTTTGTCTAGAAATTTACCATTTCCTACTTATAAGTAGTTTATTTAACACTGATGTAAAATGTTATTCCGATTTAATTGTGATTGGGATTATTATCATTGTATCAAAATTATCTTAATTGCAGTTGTTATGCTGTTCATATATAGATAGACATTAGTTACTAGTAGTCTACTTGGCTAAGTATTTAGTACGCTATATGATCTCTGCATAATTTTCATTTTCTGTTGAGTGGATTCTGATATCAATATCTAGATTATGTGCCAGTTCCATTAGCTAAATGAGTTATCATACTAATATAAGATAACGTAGATTGTAGATTATTTATTACAGTATAGCCGAGAGTGTTGAGATTAATTCACAGAAAAATGCCAACCAGTAGCTCAGTTTATATTATACTACTGCCAGCTTTTACTTATGGAACAAGCAGATAGTTGTGGTCGTGGTTGCGTTGTGATGAGCATGCAACATGCAACCAAACCACCAATAAATTTGCAATTAACAGAGGAATATAAAATAATTGTAGAATAATGTAACATTTATCTTTAAAGCATGGCGAAGCACAGCACAACACTAATAAATAGTTATGTTTTCTAGCTGTACTTGTGTTAAGAGTTATAAAAAGTGTAATCAAAGTACATTACATACAATGTACACGGGGCGAACTTACATATGAGCATCCGTTTAGTTAGAGTTAAAGTACTATAGAGTTTGTGGATTGAATTGGGCTCAACTTCTATATAATTTAGTAATAATGTTTTATTTTTGTAGCTGAGTGTAGGAAAGTAAGACGTGTCCGTACACAGAAAAGAATAATTTACTGTTCGTTCTCTACAACATAGAAATTGTGTTTCTGATTTGAATAGGGACGTGAGCTTACATTAATTGAGGAATAAACGAATCTCAAAACTAGTATTACTATATTTATTATAAAGAGATATACTTTTAATAAATCTATTCACTTATTCGAAAAATAAACGTACGTTGACGTACGTAGTTCATATAGGATTCAGTTCATCCATCGGATAGCATAAATAACACAGGAGAAGACAAACCATGTAATAGTAGACAAAATTTGGCTAATCCCCTTTATAATCCGTACGTAAAAATCTCCTTGCATTACTTACTTATGTAAATGTTTTAAGGATAGTACATTACATACATAATGATTTTAGCCGCTTGTAAGCACGTATTCAGTTTCCTATTTTACTTTAGTTGTTCTGTCGTTAGCTACTACCTACTCTATAGCATTTTAGTTGTAACTATGTAAAAAAATCATTAATATATTATATAGGTTAGAGTTGTGTTTCCGACAGGCCAAACAAAAGTACATTTGTTATAATATATGTCGTATTGTCTTTCATTTAAATGGAATAATAAGTAATACGTAATACATATCATATCAAGAGATTGTTTTTAGTGTTTGTATATTGTTACTTTAGTTTACATACAATTGTATTGTTTCGCTTGACTCTCTGTTTACTATTCAGTTTCCGTTAACAATCACCAATTCAAATACATTTTTAATACTTTCAAAGTATTACGTTTCATTCTGGCTTGGCGAACAAAATATTTAAAATATTTTACATGTGAAATTGTATCTTGTAGTGAAGGAAAGTTTTCTCAAGTAATATTTTGTGTCCTTTAATGCAGGTGCTAAAGAAGTCGTTTGGGTTAAGGACGCTACAATTGTAAAGCATTTCCCCCCGGATTTTCTGTGCATTAAGGAAACAAAAGTTCATAGCCATAGAGAGATTTACAAGTTGAAGATTGCAGATACGTTTGTGGAAGACAGTGGGATATACATTTGTGAAGTGTATGGTGTGGAAAGGGAAGATGATGTGATTTGCTGGTGCAAAGTGGACGTGATTGGTAAATTGACCTTCTTATTGCTTAAAATATACTAAAGTATAGTTAATGTGTATTTCCGCCAATTTCCAATGGAAAAACATTTTGCTAAGACTGCGTAATTCCACAGCTATGCTAAAGTATATGAGTTATGATTTTTGGTATTTTGATTTGTCATTTTTCAGCCATGGAGCCAGAAGATCCTCAAATCGCTTGCTACGAGGATGCCTTAGTAACTCCTCAAGTGAGGCGTCCTTCCTTTCCGTTAGTAAATTCTGAAGCTCTTGTGTTGTGTCAGGAACAGCAACTTGACACATCAACTCAAGATCTGTCTAATGAGTGTAAGGTGCTCGAGCATAGCGTGCAAGTTCAAGTAACCCCTATTTCTTCCACTTTTAGTTCAGATAAGGAATCTGCAAATATTTTGGGGAGGGTTGGTGTTAGTGAAGAAGAAACTACTACTGTTGTCGTCATGGCTCAAGAAGCATGCTTAGCACAAGAAATAGTCGTGACTGGGAAACAAGAGGAGTGCAATCCTTTAGAAAGAAATCAAATACTTTCAATCTTGCCTGCTCAGTCCCCGAAAATAGTAATGGGGCCAACGAATCTAATTGCTCTGTATGGTGAAACTATTCATTTACGTGTTAAAATGCAGAGTTTTGACTTACAAAACACAACTGTGACGTGGAGCAAATTCTTTAATGTAGGGTTACAACCTATTATTATCCTTTATGATGCATCTTATGCCCATATTTGAAGTTTAATAAGCTTTGCGTGTTTTTAGGGAAGCTATAGACTAATTGAAGAGATTTCAGAGAGTGCACTCGTAGGTAAAGGGAGCGTAAACATCTCTACCAACAATGAGATCACAACGCTGACCATGGAGAAGATTACTTATAACTGCAGTGGAAAATTTTTAGTTTCTATTGCAAATGCTGCCGGAAAAGATTCTCATCTTTGTATTTTAACCGTAGAAGGTAATGTCTTTGCAAATAATGTAAAATAATTTACAGTAAATAATGTTATTAAATGTTTCTGCAAAAAATGCTGTGACAGATTTATCAATTTATCTCGTATTATCTTTCATATTCATAAGGAGAGATAAAATATGTTTGGTTATTATGGGCTTGTAAACAGGTCCTCCTGAGCCACCTTCTGCTCCACCAGATGCGAAGTACAATGCAGCTACTAATGCTATTTTGGTAGCTTGGTCAGGGTCTCCTTATGACGGTGGGTCTGCTGTAACTGGATATTACGTAGAAGTTTCTACATCCTCGACAAATGAAAAAGCAGAAAAGGAAACGTGGACTTTGCTTACCCCACAAAGGTATATTTATCGCTTAAGTAAAAAACAACAACGTACCATGTAGTAGATCATAATTTTTTATTCAATTAAATTTTAACTGTAATTAATGATTTTTTAGTTGCAACTGGCTTTGTTATACTGTAGCAGAACCCACGCCGAATTTAACATACAAATTCCGTGTGCGAGCTTGTAATGCTTACGGCAAAGGTGAGCCTTGTATTCCAACTGAAGGAATATTTATCTCATCATCTGCCGACAGCAATCGTTCCGGCTCCAGGCAATCATCTTTACAGAATTACTATAGCGAAGGTAAAGTTGATCAATTTAGTAATTTCTTCCATTTTTCTTACTTAATTACATTTTAAATTCAATTTCAATACTGTAAATTAACACCTCGGAACTTCGAACTCCACAAACTAACCCGAAATATAATGCAAATTATTGTAAATAGTCACTTTATGTAAATGTACATAGGCGACGAAGAAGATCGCTCAGAGTCTGATGTTTCATTACGTGAATATAAAGATGTGTCATTGAAATGTGAACCTTTCCTTGATCATTATGAAAAACATGAAGAATTAGGAAAAGGAAGATTTGGAGTTGTATTTCGAGTAAATTTTTGTCCTTTTATACTCAATTCATTTTGTAGTTAGAGTAGTTTGGTACTTTTATATCATATTCTTATGCACGCTTGTAGTTTGTATGAAAATGCTTACGCTTACCATTATAATAGGTAATTCATACATAATGATTCTGTAAATATATTTAAAAGGTTGTGCAAAAAAGCTCTGGCGAATCTTTTGCTGGAAAGTTTATAAAATGTATAAAAGCGAAAGATAAGGAGAGAGTCCATCTAGAATTTAACATAATGAACGATTTGAAATATCATCCAAAGTTACTCTGTCTTATTGATGGGTTTGAAATGTCAAGAGAAATCGTTATTATAACGGAAAGGTATTTGAGTTGATACAGATTTTTGGGGCGGAAAGCCAAAGTACCTGTAAAATATTTGTTAAAATGTTTATCCATATATTGTCTATACAGGATAAGTGGTGGGGAGCTCTTTGAAAGAGTTGTTGCAGACGATTTCACTTTAACAGAGCACGATTGCATTGACTTTTTGCGACAAATCTGCGCTGGGGTTGATTATATTCACAGCAAAAATATAATGCACCTAGATTTAAAGGTACTGGACCATTTTGCACACAAATTGTACAATTGTGTAGGAATACATTTAACCCACTATGCATTGCACCTGAATATTTAATTTTCCAAAAGCTATCTAATAATTGATTTTGTAAAATATATTTATTTCAGCCTGAAAATATTCTTTGCACGACAAAAACATCAAATCAAATCAAAATTATCGATTTTGGCCTCGCCCAATATTATAACCCTACAGACCCCATCCGAGTTTTGTTCGGTACTGCTGAATTCGTGTCCCCTGAAATAATAAATTATGATGTAATATGTCCATCAACGGATATGTGGAGTATTGGCGTAATTACGTATATCCTACTCTCTGGTCTCAGCCCTTTTATGGGCGATAACGACAATGAGACATTCAGCAATATCACAGAAGGAGAATTTGATTTCGATGACGACTCTTTCGAAAATGTTTCTGAAGATGCAAAGGATTTCATTTCGTGTCTAATTGTCAAAAGAAAAGAGTAATTTACTTTAATTTAATTAAAATTTGAATTTATGCTGAATTATATTAAAGCTTTCCGTTGTAACACCTCGACCTTGCCTTGTGAGAATTACAAACACATGTATGCTTTACTATATATTTGCAAATGGATTTGACTTTCAGGAAGCGATTAACAGCAGCACAATGTCTGGAACACACCTGGCTCATTCAATCAAGTGACTGCGAAAGGAAAGATATTATTATCCCCACCGATAAATTGAAAAGATTCCTTGTGAGAAGGAAATGGCAAAAGACAGGGAATGCCATAAGAGCCCTTGGCAGAATAACTACCCTTTATTCTTCCCGAAGATCCTCTTCCGCATCATCAACAGCCTCCACGCCGAGTTACTCTCCCTTGATGAGAAGTTTCTCCACGCAGGAATCCACAGACATGGATAACGTATTCGTAAACAATTCAACCTTTTCTCCTGTCCCATCCCCTCTTTGTCAATCCCCTTGCAAAGGGGAACCAATTTCTTCTATAAGTGAAGGGCAAGCTGTTGAGAGTAATGGAATCGGGAGTCATTGCGAAACGGGCCAAGAAAATATGCATTCTGGAACAAAATCCAGATATAACGAAAGCTGCCGGAGTGACAGTGGGATTTGTGATGTAGTTGTACCTTGAGAATAAGAAAATGCTACAGATTCATAGTTTTAGTAAATCAAAATGATGATTTTGTCCTACGTAATAGTAATATGTAATTAATTATTAATTCTTAAACTGCATTACAATACAATAGTAAGTCTTATAGCCTTAAATTGTACATAATGTGCCTACTGATACTTCTGATAATATAATTTCCCTTCTCATTCAATATTTTAACTAAGAACAACAGATTTTATAGTCTTTTGTGGATGTATCATAAATAATATATTTAATGATACTAATTGTAAGTAGTACTGTTTGTAGAAATTAATTTATATAGTCATTATTACAGCAGAATATATTTTAGAGGAACTACCTTATTACTAAAATAACATATTAGCTATAGCTAAGTATATAGCTATTACAGTTTATGTAAATAATGATGCCAGGTTATCATATCAATACTGTTTTCCGTTTTAATTTTAGCACAGCAATTATATAATACACGTGCTAGATTAATAGCTGTACATTATAGTTAAACTGCCTAGACATAATGAGATGTAAAATTTGCAGAGAAACTATGTTAATAATATATACATTAAAATATATAGCATTTGATTTTCATTCAGTAATTGAGAGTACCTTCTTTATATGGCAGGTTAATAATAATAAACTTCTAAATAAAAATTCAAATAATATCCAGTTTATATTAACCATAAACAAAAGCAATAATTTCTAATCTACTTTACTATTAATTACTGGCATTTTGGAATTCTTTTGTTACTATTTGCTTTATTACTCATAGGACAACTATTTTATTCATGTAGGGCATAATGGGTGTGATATCTACCATTACCCCTCCAAATTTCTCTTATTATTTCTGAAAGTTATTCACCGTATTTTTCCAATTAGTTTCCACTTTAAAATGATAGAAACCCCATTTAGGAAAACTTATTGGGGTTTCTATCTCTTCTATTCCACATATGATTCATTTAGAGTGAAAGTGTCACTCAACCTAGGGCACAACGTATCTTAGATCAAAAAGCGTAGTGGAAGGAATAAGGCATTTACGATACATATATCTTTCTTTACTATTTGTACTATTTTTTAATTAACCCTTAGAAATGAATTCCTCCAGAGGATTATAAGACATTCTTCCAGAAATGATAATTAATTTCTCAGTGGGGTCTAATTTGGAAAATACGTTACTGTATGCCAATAATATTGGCATGAATTGAGTGCATGGTATTCTAACTCTAGGAATATGCAGTGCATATTAATAACAAATCCAAATAATCAAGGTCATTTACACATATTATTAAATAGTAATTAAACTTTTCCTGCAATTAGTTGCATTGTATTATACTGCATTGTATACATAACAATAATATTATTATATTACATTCGCATTCTAACGAACGAAATACTGTTTCTAATTGTGAGTAGAAAATTAGTATAGTACATATGCTATATAAATATATAAAGCTAATCGTTTGTTGATTAGGTGTTTTAAAACTCACGTACACAGTAAAATAGCGATTTTGATTGCAATTATCACTGGAAAAACTTATTACAACTATGTACATACACAACAGGGACTATCAAGATCTACAAGTTATTTAATATTCTTAAACAGGAATTTCAGAGATCGTTTACATGACAAGCAGAGAAATAATAACAGAATATTAATTTCTAGCAATAAAATTTTATGATGTTCCTAAAAGAATTTATTTCAGTTGAAAGTAATTTGGTTTCGTCTAA